>CAJVPI010000102.1:0-53894 GCA_910592345.1 Paraglomus brasilianum
GACACGGAATTTCAATGTGTCATTACTATAGGAATGATAATCAACACGTTAGTAGCTATTGAACCTGTCGACAAGAAAAAACAAATTTACAGACTATTACCGTTCTGACAATTCATTAAGGCGGGCAATTCGTCGTGTATCAAAGATTGCTTGCAGTCCATTTGGATTTTCGGCTATCTGTAACAAAAAATCGATTGGTTGTTTCGCGATTTGTGTTTAACTATAACTATAACTGTTCCCAAGCATCAAAAAGGTTCACGTTACCTTTACAACGAAATCTGCAGCCCTTGTCGATGTCGGTATATCCTCATTGCCGATGACTTTAATGGCCGAATCATACAGTGGTGAATTGACCTTTATAGCAAAATTAATTCTTTAGTTAAATATGCAAAGAACACGTTACATAAAAAATCGTCAACAAGACAGTTGAGATTTCCATCATGGTTGACTTACTAGATCAATTATGTATTCTTCATTTGCGAGACATTTTTCAATCTGACCTAGAGTGAGAAGGCAAACCTTTGGTAATGGACTCGATAGTCCGAGTCGAAAATAATCCTACAAATCAAATCAATCTTTACAATTTTAAAAAAAGCAACTCGTAAAAAAAAAAGAAAAAAGATCGAACCCAAATATCGTGTAACCTTTAATTCTGAAGAAATAATATCAGCATAGGTAACGGCTCTTAATAGCTTCTCCAATACAATTCCAGCCGCATTTACAACAGATTCGCTCGGACTCTCGAGAAAAGTAAAAAAGTTTGGCAGTGGAACTGCAGATAATACTGCTTGAGTCACTTGTGGGCCTCGTGGACCTGGGAGGTAAGATTTAAGAGACAGTCAAGCGTATTATCAGTATGTTCGGCAAGTCTCAACGACGCACCAAGATTCATTCTCGCATTACAAACCATCAAGAGCAACGCTTAATACGCCTAAAACCTCGGTAATCTCTTCAGGACTCTTTGTGCTCGATTGCAAAAGTGCATCTATTAAACCATCAGTCTCGGAGTTTAGTGATGACATTGTTTGTCGGTTTCCACACACGTAAATCTGATGATGGAATGTTTACAACATCTAGCAGAGGGATCGACTGTACTAGGTGATAACAGATCATCTGATCGAATGTGCGTGTAGTAGTGAATTATCAATAACACAATCTTACTAAATAAGTATTTTTTCATCAATGTGGTTCCTTGACAAATCAGGTCAGACCTTTAGTGAGAGAAACCGCTTCCTATGCTTTCGGTTTTACTCGTTAGAATTGTTTGATGGATCTTCTATTCGTTTCGTGTGATTAGCAGAGCTAGTAGAAATAATTATAGAACTTGCTCACGCACAATTAGAACATAGTTTTTTTTTCTATCCGGACTTTATCCGACTGTTGATGATGTCAGAAATTTGAGCAGACTTGCATCTCGATTTATAAGGTTTCTACATCGTGCGCTAATTTAATGAGTTCCGATGTATCTGCTAATTACAATTTGCAACCCTCACAACTGTTTTACGTGTGACCAATAAAGGACTCGAAAACTCACAACTGTTTTACGCACCAAATGTTTCGCGTACAAATCGAGTTTGCACCATAGATCTCTAAATAAAGTGTAATCTGTGAATAAACTTGTTAGCCTGAATATTGGAGATTTTGCTCGAATTCTCCAATTTTGCCTTAACTTGCTTTAATCCTTTTTATTCAATTGCCAATCGGAGATTTTTTAATCGATGAACTGAAATTAAGGGGGATCAACATTTTTTGACATTTTAATTTTGTGTTTGGACAAATTTTTCTTTTTGTATGGCGACAGAAAACCAAGCCGACACGTTAGGTAAAAAACTGACAATGTTTTGGCCGATTTTTTTTATTTACTAATCAGTTCATACATTGTCTCGTTCTCTCCTGCCCTTCGCTGTCCCCCCCCCCCCCCAATTACCCAGATCCTTTCCCTGCTCTTGACACCTCAAGCACTCTCTTTGGTACTCTGCAGACATCTAAAGCTTACAATCCTCTCGGGTCCCCTTCGTCTCCACTTTCCACGTCTCCCTTCACCGCCTTTCAAATATCTCCCACAGATATACTAAACACGATAACAGAAAGAAAACCATGTCCCACATGTAATAGATTCGTAAAGTATTTCTGTCATGATTGCTTTGTCGTGGATGAAGCATGTGAGAATGTGATGCCCAAGTTGGAATTACCTATTGGCATTGATGTGTAAGTTTTCGTTGGAGAGAGGGCATCGAAAAAGATAATTAATGTGACAGTCCGACTAATGTGACAGCAGAGGTGAGACTTGGCACGACTCTTTTTGGTTGTACGCCTATAATTCACTTTTCTCAACACTCTATCCCCCCCTGATTTCTTTTCTACTCTGTCTGTTTATTAGTATAAAACATCCGGGAGAACGTTCAGGAAAATCGACGGCAATCCACGCGCGTTTAATCTCTCCAACCTCCGTCTCCATCTACCCCAGCACCTCGATTCCCACGTACTCTGATCCTTCTCGCATACTGCTTCTATATCCTGCACCCGATGCCCAAACACTCGATACAATACCTCTCGACTCTTTTGACAAACTTCTCGTAATAGATGGTACCTGGAAACAAGCCATAAGCATCTTGAAATACACGACAGTCTTGTCTTCTTTTCGTAAAGTCACATTACATCCGCGCAAGACTATGTTTTGGCGATATCAAGATCGGAGCGAGAATTATCTCGCGACTATAGAAGCTATTTATTATTTTCTTGTTGATTACTGTGAAAAAGGTAAAGGTGGATACGAAGGTGAATTTGATAATTTGTTATGGTGGTATAAGTACTTTTATGAACTTATTCAAGGAGTGTATAGGGGCAACCCAGAGGGAAAGCAATTTAATAGTAAACATAGGAAAGATTATATTATGTATGAGTAAAAGAGAGAACAGCGTGGGAAGATAATAAAATTACGCTATATAGCGGTCCGTGGAGAGGATCGCAATATTAAGGGATAGGCTTGTGGTGATGGTGAACATGATGATGACCGAATGGTTACTATGTTGAAAATATTAATGGATTTGGCAATCCTGATCTTTCTGTGCTGGATCAGTGAGTTGTTAAAACCAGGCATCTAAAATCGAACATACAGGCGATAGACCACTTTCACCAATTGCTTACCAACTTTACACGATGAGAAAAAACGAACAATATTTTTTATCAAAAAACGTCATTGGCAAACCGTTTAAAACATTGAAAAAGGTTCACACCACATATGTAAGACTTTTCGCTTAGCGACTACCTTTTATACAGTTAGATAAAAATCTGTTTATCACTGGATTGTAAAATATTACCATAAACACATTAGTAGAATTGTCTGTTAGGTAAACTTCTACGCGTATTTTGATTGGCCGAAATGCTTCAATACAAAATATTAACTTTTAGCAATGTTAACATTAATACAGGTATTGTTATAGTTTTGGTAAGGGTAGTTTTTATTTGAAAAACGATGTCTGCTTTGGTTTGATGCCTTCCTTAGTTTGATATCTTCTTTAGTTTTCTTCAATCTCGATACCATTCCATAAATTTGTTTGCTTACCAATTTTATTTCTCGTTCGATAAAGAGTTGTAACAAGGTTTACGTGATCTAACTTCAAAAATAAACCATTACAATCAAGCTGTCGAAAAAGGCCTTAGTACAAACAATAGAAATTAACAAGATGCACGCGTTATTTGTCAAGAGTTTGGGTAACTTTATTATAAATTAACGCTTCCTGAGGCTACCCCAGAAGTAATTACTTGCAAGTAGGAATTATCTTAGTCTTACGCATGATAGTCTGACCATCACGTTCATCCATTTCATTCTCAAGATGAACTGATTGACCGACACAAGTAATAACTATCGGACATAACAACGACTTTGTTACTCAAAGTCTCTTGCCCACTCCATAAGAATTTAGGGTGGCGTTCTTAACATCAAATAAGCATGTCAGTTGGTCACGATAAATGCATTACTACATATAAATAATGACTGTCGAGGAAACGATTGTCGGGAGAGTGACCCAGACCCGGAATTTTACACTTACTACAGTAACCAAAATTTTAAGCATACATACATATTCTTAGTCGATTAATCTGTGAAAATTTATAACAAACAGGACCTGTTTACAATTGTAACAGAAAATAATATTTTCACAGCAAAATATCCCACATTGAAAGCCATACAAATATTTACTACATGTAGCCACATGATCTCGAGTCCAATCGGTTGTCGTCTGACTATTTGGTGGATCATACAACACGTATGTGAAATTCAGGGACTGCGCATTGGACACTGCACTTAAATATGCGGTTAATATATTATGCGTATTGTCCGTTTCGTTAGCCCATATGTAAACAAATCGTGATTTTTTATTTTTCCTATTTGTCACCTTGAAACAATTTCCACCGAGTTCAACATGTAATGTGAATCGAAGAGTGTATAGTAAAGGCAGATCGTTCTTTCAGATCGTCCTTTTCCAGATCACTTTCAAACAATCACTCTCTTGGACGGAATCACCGTGGGAAGTTTGCATGCTGACAACAAAGCGAAGGAATACGAACATTGTTGAAAAGTGAGAGCTTTCGGGTGGGGGTGGGGCGGGAGCGAATTGGGGTAAATATATAGGCTTGTATACGCCCGATTAGGTTATGTACCGTTTTCGATTCACTGCGGATGTGCTATAAATAAGTCCAGTGAGAATTATGGGATATATCGGGTCCCGCAATACTAATACTGACAACGTGGTGATTGCACCTTTCGTCTATATAGATCGATCAATGTCTTTATTCGATCAATGTCTTTATTATTCGTTATTGTCTATAATCCTAAAGATCAAACATGCAAGCATACATGATAAAAACGATAACGTCAGCAATCAATTGAACGTTTACCATACACAATATACAGTATAAACGCACTTGTACGTCGGTGAATCTATTCGCCGACTATGAAGACAGCCATTAGAATAAAATAAATATTTTCAAAGGATCTTTGTATAAACAAGTAGATTGATAAAATTATATAATTGCCAAAGTTGCAGATCACAGGTGAAAACAAACAAATTTGGCTTTATTTATTTATTATGCATACAACCACCTTTGTGAGACTTGCCAACTTTTGAATTGGATAAACATTGTCGGATGAGAAATAAGGGTTAAAGGATGAGATTTAAAAGCTAATCGTTCAAGCGAATTTAGATTTCCTCATTTACGGATTAGTTACTCCATTGAAAGGGGGACTTTGAAAATAAACCGTTTATTAAAGGGGACGGTTAATGTAAAATTTCGACCCCCCCAGGAAACGTAAATATCTTCACGTTGCACAAAACAAAGGCCTTATTATGTGTACTGTAAATATACGTTGACTCGGCGCATACGATACACATACGAGTATTACTATTGGTCGTTTCAATAACTCAACCCATACTATATATATCTTTTTTTTTTTATTCGTTGTACGTACTGTATTGGCCATTGTTATACTGCATTAAGATACGCAGTTTGGCAGTACAGGACAAGATAGCGGGGGTGGGGGTGGGTCGTATACCCGTCACAAAATGTGGTTTCCATGTTGCGAAACTTTTATATACGATATACCAGGAAAGATATTTATACTTTTTAGTTTTCTTGTCATTCATGGTTAATGTATATGCTGAGCTCGACATGTGATTGAAGATGTGTTGATTTGTTCGGCTGGCTATAAGGACTGCCTATTTGGTATCCGTTTGCTTGTTGTTTGGCTTTGATAGATACCGTTTTGAATCTTATTTACGTCATTGTTGTAACCTTGTTTTTAAACAAGCGCACGGGACGGTAATGCCTCTGCCCATCAACAAGATTCTCATTTGCATGTTCTGGAATTGTTTAAGTGATCTTCACGTTGTATCACCGCAATAGGAAAGCTTCTTTCTGTGTAACTACAATTAAACACCACGTACGCCAATGGCAACATTTGCATTAATTAGATGGCGCCGTTAACGCGACTAACAAAAGATCACACATAATACACATATTCATTATTGTTGTCACAAATATAATAATTAAATAGAACAATCTATCGGGTCTAGATTCGTCAATTAATTAATGTAATCCGTATAGAGGTATGTACATGTCCAATATCGATGTGCTGTATGATTTTCGAGTTTTTTCTTGTTGGATTGAAATCGTATCGTTCGAGACGGCCAATAACAATAACGCAATTTGTGGAAAGCAATCTTTTTCATCACACCCTCCCCAATTCAACCCCGACTATTTACTGTCCGCAATCATCCCACTATTAGTTAAGACGCCCAATTAACTTATGACTTTCCCACCCGTTTCATAATTCGTCTTGTTTCCGAAAAGCTATACTTTATACAATATGAATATGAATGCATCATCAACCACTTGTACTACAACATTTCCGACAGTTAAAAAGCGAGATGACATCATATCCTTCAATTAAGGAATGGAGCAGTTATTTATGTAAAACCTTTGATACATAAAATCCTATATAATTCAGTATAGACCAGTATAGTTCAATGCTAGTTTACATGTGCCAACCCCACAATGGTACGACAAGCATGTCAAAGATCAAGTACAATCTAAACAAAATATTACCCAGACCAAACAACTAGGAGTGATATATAAGCCAGTATCGTTGCATATAAACACACCTCTCCAAGAGAATTCGCCGCGGTTTCACTGCGTGCTACTCAAGCCTCTTCACTAGTAAAATCCCACCTTCCTCCCACTTCATCTATTCTATCCCTTCATATTCACACACACACAAACCCGGTCAACAGATTGCATCATCCACAAACATCACTCCCTTATTTGTTGTAAATATTGCAAAAGATGCCTCTTTCTGATACATCTGCCTTGACCACTCCAAGCACCTCGGAAATTGACACCCCATCGAGCATAATGGCTTTCTCCACAGAGGAATTCAGTTTACTACTCGCTCTCGGAAATTGCTATGACGGCAATCAAAACGAGGTCGACTTTGACCGTAAGTAGAAAAAACACATCATTTCCATTATCACGACTCGCACAAATTTCCCGTTATACGCATAAAACACCCCCGAGATACAGTCTCTTCAATTGACATTAAAATAATATTACTAGGGAAAAAACACAAGACTCCCAAAACACACCAGTCTAACCCAACATTTTATATTGACCACTCACAGTTATGCAAGCAGCGTCTCCTACCGTCGTTCATGATCCTGCCTCCCCATGTATCGAAGGCATTTTCACCGACGTAAACAACATTTACGTTGGCTCAACTAACAACAACACTGCCGCAACCGCAACCGCCACCGCAACCGCAACCACTACCACTACAACTACCACTACAACCACCACAGAAATCAATCCCGAAACGGGAACCCTCATCAACATGAACAGTGATGTTGCGCCAGACATTACGAATTTCGATGTCTACATGAACAATGATCTCCAATTCGCTATAGTCAATGAGAGCCCTTCTAGCAATAATAGCTCGAATCCCACCGCCGCCAACACATCATACGACCTCTTAACGACCTTCCAAGGTCCATTCACTACCACAGAAGGTAGTTTCAACACCTTCTCTACTGATTGTCGAGCTGGCATCAACAACTATTCAACCACATTCAACGAAAACTGTGATGCGGGATTTGTCGCAGGCGTTAAAAATTACAATCGAAGAGGCAGTAAGGACATTGATATCATCATTAACGGTAGCCGTGATTTGAATATTAACGATAGCAGTGCAGCAAATACCGTTGCACAAGGAGCCAATCATGATGACAATAAGAACGACTACAGAAACAATTATGAAAATAACACCACTTCCACAACCACCAACAATAATAAGAAGAAAAAAAACGAAAAAGAAAATAAAGACATGGACGATAGCGACACAAATTATGGCACCGATGATAGTAACAATAATGTTTGTCAAGCTAGATGTAATGGAAACCGGAAACATAATGATCGTGTGGAGGAACCGAATGACAGAAACGAGCAAATACGGACCCAAAAAACATTAACGGCTGAAGCACCGTCGCCGAGTCGGATTTCTCGTAAAAGAAAAGCGGCAGAAGAGCTAGAGATAACGCAGGATGAAAAAAGAGCGAAATTTTTGGAAAGAAATAGGCAGGCCGGTACGTGTATATATAAATTTTTCGGAATAATTTTTCTTGTAAAAAAAAATCTACTTTGATCGTATTCTTACGACTTAGGTCATTTAATTAAGCTCTCAAATGTAGACAAAAGAAAAAGGAATTCACGACCAACTTAAAGAAACACGTGGAAGATCTTGAGGCCGAAAAAACAATCCTTACGAATTCGGTAAATCACTTGCGTGAACAAGTCTTGTATTTGAAATCGCTAATGATCTGCCATGGTGGCTGTGACTGCGGAATAATCCCTGAATATTTACAGACTTACGGAATTCAGATGCCTGCAACTATAATTCAGTCGCAGCAACAACCGCCACAACCGTCACAATCACGACCGCCACATCAACAACCAGCCCAACAGCAGCACAGTCAATATCCAGCGTCGACAAGTAACTTTCTTGCTTGATTGTTTGGCTGTTTGTCAGCTGTTTGTCAGCTGTTTGTTGGTTGTTTTCCTTGCCATTTATTTGCATGTATGTGGCGTTACTTGCAATCCTCTACGATTAGTATATTGCAAAAAAAAAAAATCGGTATATTTTCTCAATGATGTATAAGCAATAATAGTTCAGTACCTTGTGCTTATTTTTCATTTTTACACGAGCTTTGTATTATTTCTTGTATATAATTTTTTTTTCGCTTCTGTAGTAAACTAGATTTGCCCAAGGTATGTAAAAAAAATTAATATGTATTTCCAGTAATTGAAAGTAATAAATTTGCCTCATGAGGATGAAGTTATATTATTAGACGAATTGTGTGTATTCGGAGTTTTTTTGAAAGGGGGAAAGAATTGATCTTCGTTCTATGAATATCGATTTATTATTATAGTTTAGAGTTTGTGTAGTGTTGTAACATGCAAGGGGTCGATCATTCGATCATGATTTAAAGTTCGACCTTTATTCCGCTATAAACGAGTTTGGCCAACCCTAAACTATTCTATTTGCATCATTGAATCGGAAATTATGAGCGTAAAAGTCTAGAATATGCAGAATGATATATTTTGTATACGTCACAAGTATCTAAAACGGCCTGATGTGTAATACATGCTTATACCGTACCGTCTATTATAGAGCTACGGTCGGATAGTCTGGGGTTTGGGAGAGCGATTAATCTTTCGCGTAGGGGTGTTCTTCCGACAGAGGATCTTGCCGGATTTGGCTTCGTGCTACCGCCCTTGTTACGGTAGTTGTTCAATTCTAAATCTACAAGTGATCTAATTTAATAATTAAAATGCGCGCTTCCTCCCTATACAAATAAAGGTATCCACGATAGAACAACAACAACAATTATTCTGCCGCAGAATCGAAGGGGGAATAAAATTTTATTTAATAATTGTGGGGGCTGAAGCTGAAACAGGCCATCTGTTCCGACGTCGGGTATCTGTCACTTGTCTCTAATATAACTAATTAGACAATAATCGTTTTCAATAATTAATTACAAGTTTTCTTTCTCCGATCTGGAGTAATCGATCAGCGGACAACTTGTACGGCCTGGTAGAGCCGTTTATTAGCGTCTGGTCAAATAATTAATATCTCAGCGATGAAAGGGGGAATCGTTTATTTGATTATTATTTCCGTGGAATGGCACTATTATTATAACAACAACATTGACAACATGAGAATTTGACGATGGGGTAAGAGTCGCTTATATACCTTTAGCATCGCCCAAAATGCGAAACGGAGTTGGACTGCGGAGGATTTTACCATGTGATTCGCTTATCCGATTCATTAGAATGCGAATTTTAATACAAAGATGATCTTGTGACGTGGAACAATGTATAGATACAGGGCTGTTGGGCATAAGAAAGCTACCGTCAAACATAATCGCAAATGCAGTTTTTAACACATCCGTAGTCTTCTCGCTTTAATGCCTTCTTTGACAATTATATAAATGTAGGAAGCTTAAATTTAGTATAGTTGATTTGGGGCAAAACCAGACATTGTGAGCTAAAAATGGCTGGTGTGGCTGAAGATCAACTAAGTGACTGATAGCCTATACAGCTTTGGCTTATGTATGGACTAATTTTTTATAATTACAATGTATTCCATATTAACATAGGCCTATTCCTATTAATATAAAAATGAATTAATTTGCATCAAATCCACCATGTACCCCAAAAATTGCAGCACCATTAGAAGCATTTTAAAGAAAGCTCAAGGAGAAAAATTGCTCCATATGTTTTTAAAATCAGTGATACCAAAATACTTGAGGAATATCTAGATAATAATATATACCAATTTTTACAATTGGCTTCTTTTCTCTTAGAACTGTCAAACTCACATTTTAATTGACAAGCCCACTACAAAATGAAGAAATCAAAAAGAAACAACATTAGTCTGGTTTCTATGTTGTATTTTGATCAAACTTGATGTGTTCTCAATTTGATTTATGTTTGGTATTAAAATTACTTACATAGAAAAAAAAAAAAATACTTGGTGGACATGAATAAGACAATTGTGCTATTCTCAATTTCGAATAGTCACAGAAGTGGTCTGCTTCGCCAAATTAAAGACAAGCATTTCTTATTTATACCGGAAATATGTAAAATTTTAAATGTATTTATTCATTTAATTTAATTATAAAGGGACAAAAATCCCCCTTATCAAAATATTATCGTTGTATTCCTTTTTATCGATATGTGTTGCTGTGTCGAAAATCGGTATCGGCATTACCGTTTCAACATTACCACCGCGAATCTATCGAGTATTGCTATTTTTAAGCCACTCTTCGTCATTATAGATATATGATCGAGGGATACCCTTTTCCTCATACATTCGAAGTATAATTTCTTCACTTATTAGCCTTTCTAGCCCCGTATATCCATTAATTCTTCGAATCAAGGTTTGAATTTTGCGCAAAGTCAGTTTATTCTACAGGTTATTGCATATAGAAATAGTAGTACTGGTACGTCCCAATTGAAAGTTCAAAAACTTGGGAGTCGTAAAAATTTACAAGATCAGTTACTGTAACCTTTTTCTAAGGGTAAATTGGCCCGCCCGCTAATTTGTTTACTCGTAATAAATCGCGAATACATTGCACGCACTGTAAAAATCATGTCCCAATACGCGATCTTACCTACTTTACTCTTGAACGCGACTGGTCATTGTTGGATTTCTTACTCTATCGACAACACGCAGATTTTCTGGCTGATAAGTGTAGTAAACACAAGAGCGGTATGTCCATAACCTGTCAACGATAATAGATTGTGACAATTTACCTGAAGAAGTGATTGAACGAGCTAGCATGGAATTTGCTTCAGTACAAGTTAAGTTGTTGTGTTGACAGTGGATAGGTCAGAAGAGTAGTAGTTTATTCTGATGGGGTCTCTGAGTATTACTCAAACGCCGTAGCTACTTAACAAGTCCTTAATTTCTCGCAAGTTAGAACCATTTATTCAATGTCAAAATATCTACCCAAGAAACGAAACGAGCCACAGTTATTGATGCACCTCGTAAAGAACAGTCATTTATTATAAGCATATTAGATTTAGCATATATCTATTGAAATTAAAACATCAACCTCATTGCGATGCGAAAGTAAAGCTATACTATTTTTCTTCATCATCATCACCATCATCGCTTTCCTCACGGCGAGAAAGTCTTATTCTGTCACAGTAATTCTTGACTCTATGTTTCAAAACAAGCCAATTCCTACTATTCAAATTCCTAAAGTAAACATAGTCTATCTCAATATCGAATATAGCCCGTTTTATTTTTTGTTGCCATTCCGTGTCAATTCGTCCACCTTCGTGATTCTTAGACATAATAGCGACGACATGCCTGACCAATTCGTAGTAAATACGACAAGCTTTCTGAAAGTGGAGGAGATGTTTAGCCCATTGTTCATTATTTCCTTCGTCGCGTTTTACGCAATAACCTGCTTGAAATCTATAAATATTTATGTAAAAATAATCCTCTGAGTTTTGTTGTTTGCATCGTTTAAATAAATCATATACACGATTTCTCCAACCATCCTCTGCAAAATTCGGATGACGAATCAACTTATTATGTGATGGTTCTTTCATGACTTTCACCATCTCTTTTGTATATTGTATGATATGATTCACGGCATCCACTTGAGTTCTGTTTTGCGCCGGTAGCCAAAAGCTATTCAATTCAATATTTTCATAGTGATCTATCGCTTCTTGTTCTTCTTCTTCTTCCCCACACATTCTACTATGGATCTGTTCGACTTTACTATTCATATCGTTATACATCCTATGCAGTTTGAGAAGAGCTTCGTTATTATTTGGGGCATCTGTGTGCTGAGCTTGGTATTCGGATTTAACATAGAAAACAGAAACCCTTTCAGGTTCTATCGTTATATAGTCAATCTTGTCATCTCTGTTCTTTCTATTATGTTTAATGATGTGGTTGCGGATTACTGATGTGGCAGATGTTATTTGTTCACTGATCTCAAGTGACATTTTGGTTTCGAGTAAAAGGAAGAGCTTTTCAAGGAAGGAAGACTTTATAAATCAGCGGGACACGTCGCGTGCACGTTTAGCGCGCGCCGTTGTGTTATAACTAAATTGTTGTTATTGTTGTTATTATTACTATTATTTAGTAAATAAACCAACTTCTAAAAGTCTTCTTCCAAATTCGGAATGTTGGTAACTCATCATTATCTACGTGTTTGCTAATAACGATACTAATACGAATTAACGAGAAACCCATGATTACATATAACATAGTACAAGTCATTAGCCCACGCGTTCGTCTCGTTGTCTGAATCATGCTGCTCACGTGTTGACATGTTATCTTCATTGGCAGAGGACCGTATTATAGACATCACGTTTTCGTTTCTTTTGACTTTGATATCTAATTCTATATTTAGAACTGTCTGAACACTAGCGGAGTAGGAGCATTAAGTATATTGCAACTTTGTTTGATACTCATCGTCGCAAGGGACAATCAGTAAACATTGCTTATTCAGCCAATGTCTACTGTTGATGAAAACCTCTACTAAAGACATTCCCGAATCCTTGTAATAACAGAAGAAAAGGTTACTCAGTAAGAGATAGAAATAAACAACCAGATGCCGAAGTAGGGATAGAAGAACAGCTTTTGGCGCCGAAGAACGCATGAAAGTTTCATAAAAGATTTCTTTTACACGATGGAATTAATATTACACGATTTGCCTTGGTGGTGTGCTCCGAACGAACCAACGTTAAGATCCCTACTTCAACATAAATCAGAGCAAGATTCTAGTAGATTCTACCTGTTTTACCGACTGCTTCGGAGCACTGCATTTTTGCTATTACTTTGTACCAAGATAATTTATTTTGGCCTCAAATATTTATTCCACAATATATTATATATTATTACAGTAACGATCACAACGTTCAATTCTAAGCAGTGGATTTCCAACATCCGATCGTCTGGTAGACAGCAGCGAGAGTACCAAAGAATCCTACACCCACGTCAGGAAATGAGGAATTTTCGAGAGACCAATGTATCTAATGGAGATAATTTACAAGTATATGAAGAAATATACCAAAAAAAGAAAAAAGCAATATGCTAAACCCTCGGGGATAAGATAGCGATACATGTATTGATAATGCTACTTACGGTCAATGGTAGATAACCGACGTTAATTAGAGTAGATCTAACGATCTGTTCCTTTTCTGTTTGGACTGCCTTGTGTTCCCTCAAAATGTCTGCTTCTTGGGCATCTACTTTCTTGACAATACCTCTCTCTTTCTTCTTCAATAACTGCCACTGTTGGAGCAATGCCCAGAATTCCAAAAAGACGTAAGCAGCCCAAAAGCGACAGCTCCAAATACCTATTCTGTTCATTTTAGATTCTGCGATGTCGATGACTTTGTGATATGCTAGCCACCAGATATGTTCCAATGGATAATAGAGAATCATTGTGAGGTTCTGTAAGCGATTGATAAACAGTAAGGTTGTGGATGGTGGAGGATGATGTTCAATGTGTATCATCCATTGAACGAGCGGCAACAATCCATAAAATCTATGGTGGAAATAGTGGAAAAAACGAATGATACATGAGCAGAGTACTATCGGCGAACGACTTTTGCTTTGCGCGGCTTCATACCTAAGTAATATTCTGAAATCAGCAACAGGGTTAGCAAAGTTGGAAACTCTCTCTGCAAGTTTATTCTTGCCAAGTCGAATGAGAAACCATATGACTATCTTTGAATAATATTGGATAAACTTTAAAGAACAAACATAACGTTAGTCAAGTATATGAAAATGAAAAGACTTTGAAAGCGGCTCGCTGGCTATTTTCTGAGAAACATGGTGGACAAGCACACCTTCCTCAGAATTGGTTAACCAACCATTAACACTTTATCGGTGCCTGGTACTGAATTTAGGAAGCTCACAATACGGTCGAGCTTGGGGCTCGGCTGCAGTAAAGCAGCAAGTGCGAGCGGGTTGACTGCATTGAATGATTTGGAGAGGTTCGCCATTATCGTAGAGACGAGAGATTAGATAGCGGGAAGCGCCTGTCATGTTCATGTGAACTTTGGACAGATTGTGTGACAGACATGCCAGAAATTAACCATAATAATAATAAATATTTACAGTGGGCTAGAATGCATCGATGCCAAATTATCTTGGTTCTTTCCCAAGAATATAGTACGAGCATTCTTTTCAAATACTTGGGCACACTTTTGAGCACCGAACACTAAGAAGATCTACGTCGCCCGGTATGTGATCATACTGCCAATCGAAATTTGCCTGGTCAGTGCTGGTGGTATTATTTCCATTTCGTGTTAACGCGACGATTAATTGTAAGAGCAAATGTAATGTATGTAATTGTATGTGGCAATTCGTTGATGGCATACTTACGACTATATAATTATCGACAGAACTGAATGAAGGTTCTCGTTACGATTCGCTTGCCTCTATTGCTTATTAACAGTAGAATTTATGATCAGTGCAACAGAAAAGGAAAACCCATCACAATGATAGTTTATATGAAAAATTATGTGGATATGAAGGCAGTGGACGATATAACCCAACAGGAGAGAGATATTGTGCTGGTATTTTATGCATATAATTTAAATGTCGCTAGAGATTTATGGCCAAGACGATGTAGCAAACGGCTTTCTTCCCTTGAGATTAAGAGGTACCCGTGAAGAGCTATGAAAAGATCTCTGTCTCAAATTCACCAATTGGAGAACGTTTAAACGAATTGTTTCACCGAGAGTAATAGTAAGCAATTATCAACTAATGCTGCAAATGCTGGATTGTTCCGTACCTCCTTCTAATGAATGGCTTACTATCATATCTTCTTTGCCTTTACGGATGTATTACGTCCTTATGGGAGGTTTCGTGCAGTTAAATAATAAACAACTGCATTGTTCGACTCGCATCTCTTCATTAGTAAACAAAACAAAAGGCAAATAATAGCGTTCAATTGACTAGCCAAGATCGAGGAAGTTACTAATCCCACGTTAAATCGATTTATTATTATTCCTTATTATTATAATTTTGTCACATGATCGCAGGTACCATGCGCTAAATAATAAGAGCATACACAACGTTTATTATTATTTGTTTTGCATCAGATAGTATAAATGAAGTATTCAATATTATGTTTAAATATTGCGGCTCTTATTCCTTAGTTACGTGTATAGTTAACACTCATATCTTTGTCAAACAAATAATTGTCCCTGTCTGGTCTGATCCAATCTACAGCTAGATGCTACTCTACTTCCGTAAGCTGGTATATCCGGCTTATTTCAGCCCCTACACTTCGTTTAGCAACAAGAAGAGTAGAGTTATACTTAGAAAACAATTAATAAATGCCCTTAGTCGAAGAATATATAAATTAAAAGAAGAGGTTAGTTTCGACGTGTATTTTTAAGGAATTCCTTATAATTTTAGTAACCTCATCGTTTACATTCTTAAACCAACTCGTTTAATTGATTTCACTGCTTCTTGTAATACGGCAAATTATACAATACACACCGATGGAATGTAGCTGTAATGTTACGCACTCTGAATATCTTAAAGGGGTTGACCCATTTTTGATTTTGGATAATCTACGAAAATTTTTTACACACGCTAAGTATAAGATATTTTATAGACTATACCAGATATGTATAAATTAATGATGCGGGAAGTTATATTATCGAAAAGCATCTTTTCAATAGACAGGCGCATGTGATTTTGACGCTTAATCTCTCGCTACTGTTTATGCATATGATTAGCTCAGCATTCATCAGACAGAGTTCCAAGGCCATTCATTTCAAAAAGTCGTATGATGATACAGTTGTGATAATATCTGTTCTGACCCAATTCCGAATCTTGAAATGGGTCAACCCACTTCAGAGTGTGATCAATTAGATTATTATTATTATATCAATGGTAATAATAAACACACGAATTTTATTTATGAATAGCAAATACGAATAATAAAGAAAGAAATTAATGTTTATAATTAGTTGACGCAGTCGGTATTTGCTGGATACACATTGTTTATTCAATCTCTGACGTCTGATATTGCGTCAACGTGTGCAAATGCTACATGCAACAACCAATTTCTTCTGGTAATGTAACTGTAATGAGTGTTTGAGTTCTTCAAATGACAGCGTGTTGTAATCTTGATGTATGGAACGTATTACAATTACAATGTAACAAAACTTTCAATTTGCTAATATGCATTATACTGAACGATTTTTTGAGTCAGAATGACTTATGCGACAATCGGATGACATATTGGGAATTCTCCATCAATTCATCAAATTTGGCATGAGATATAATGATCATTTTAGTATGTCAATCTTGACGGGGTTACATATGACTTTATTTATATAGAACATATCGGCAATGCAGCAACCTTAATATTCATGAATCTATGTCATTGTTTGATACGATTTTCCAGAACCCTATTTCTTTAAAGCCTAACTGTTTTGATCGTCATACTATTTCAAAACTCGATTATTCAATCGTTCTATTCTTTGTGATTGCCTGAATTAAAATCCTTTTTTGTTAAAAGCCCACATAATACGATTTTCTAAATAGCTACGCGCAACAAACCTGAAGATCATAACTGCACGTAAATCAGATGATCTGAACAGACTAGTAGATATAATGAATCGTATGATAATCAAAGCAATTATGACTTTTAACAAAAAAGGATCGTAAGGCAAGGTTGTTTTTTTGAACGATTTATGCTTTCAAAAAGAAATAAGCTGGAACCAATGCCAATGATATAGATGAACATCAAACATTGCAATTCGGTTCGCTGAACTTTTATTATCACAAATAAAGTCTCAACTCTCTTTCATTCAACACCGTCAAGATTGACATACTAAAACAAACATGTCTAACAATCATCTTAACTTTATGTCTCATGCCAATTACTTGAATAATATGTCATCCGATTGCCATACTGACTCAAGAAATCGTAAACAGGCAGATTGAAATTCTTAACGGTTCGGAGACAAGTGCAAAGCCAAACTATAAACACTGGGTACAGCAAACGTTCAGTATAATGCATATTGGCAAGTTGAAAAATTTATTATTCAAAAAAGTAAAAAACTCGTGTGTGAATATGTACAATGTAATCTGTTCTATACATCAATATTTACAACACGTTGGCTACAAAAAGACATTTGAAGAACTCAAACACTCATTACGGTTAAATTAGTTGTTGTATGTAGCATTGTCAGAGATTGAATGAACAATGTGTATTCAGCAAATACCAACTGCATTAACAAATAACTGCTGGTTTATAAAAGCGTCAACTAATTATAATCTTCTTTCTTTATTATAATTATTGCAAATTTTGAAGTGATATAATCGAGTAGTGGGTTGACCCATGGAAATGGGTTAGAACAGATTATACGACTCATTTGTCTGGTGAATGGCCTGATATGTATAAACAGTAGCGAGAGACTAAGCGTAATTGTAGGTCAAACCACATAGAACATAAGTTACGTCTATTGAAAAATATGCTCAAGTAAATAAAATGCTTGTTATACATATCTGGTATAGTCTATGTAGATTATCCCTATTTGCAAAAATCAACCATTTAAAGATCCCAGAATGGGTTGACCCCCGTTCTTAGAAGGGGTCAAATCCGGAATGATCTTAGAAGGGGGGGTCAAATCCCGGAATGGGTCGTAACATAAATAGAACGCAATCTGTGTGTAACTTTGTGATCTTACTATTACGCCAACATTTCCCTTCCCTATCGTCCAACATTTACTACACGCTTTATATATTTTAATAACACTGTTCCTGCCCTGAATATATATAATATAGTCCTTGTACATTTACGTTTATACCCGGTTTATACTAGTATGGGAAAACGAGATCAACTCGAGTTATATCAACAAGCAGCTGAACAGGGAGATTTCACTACACAATATAACCTTGATTACTGTTACAAGAATGGAATTGGAGTAGAAATAAAAGCAATTGATATTGAGCTATATCAAAAAGCAGCCGAACAGGGATATGCCTATGCACAATTTAAGCTGGCTGCATGTTATAAACTTGGACTTGGAGTAGAAAGAAATGAGCAAAAAGCAATTGAGCTATATCAAAATGCAGCTGAACAGGGATATGCCAATGCACAATTTAAACTGGCTGCATGTTATAAACTTGGAATTGGAGTAGAAAGGAATGAGCTAAAAGCAACCGAGTTAGTTCAAAAAGCAGCTGAACAAGGACATGTTCTTGCTCAATATAACCTTGCTGTATATTATAAAAATGGAATCTGGTTAGAAAGAAATGAACAAAAAGCTGTTGAATTATTTCAAAAAGCAGCTGAACAGGGATATGCCAATGCACAATCTAAGCTAGCTGCATATTCTAAACTTGGAATTGGAGTAGAAAGTAACAAGCAAAAATTGGTTGAGTTATATAAAAAAGCATCTGAACCAGGAGATGCCAGTGTGCAATATAACTGTTATGAAGACAGAAATGGAGTACAAAGAGATGAATTAAAAACAGTTGAGTTATATCAAAAAGCTACTGAACAAGAACATCCCAGTGCACAATATAACCTTGCTGTATGTGATAAAGATGGAACTGGATTAGAAAAAGATGAGCAAAAAGCAGTTGAATTATATCAAAAAGCTGCTGAACAAGGAGAAGCTAAAGCTCAATATAACCTTGCTTTATGTTATGAAGATGGAATAGGAGTAGAAAGAGATGAACAAAAAGCAGTTGAGTTATACCAAAAAGCATCTGAACAAGGACATGCCAGTGCACAGTGTAATCTTGCTTTATGTTATATGAATGGAATTGGAGTAGAAAAAGATGATTTAAAAGCAGTTGAGTTATATCAAAAAGCTGCTGAACAAAGACATGCCAATGCACAATATAACCTTGCCATATGCTATATAAATGGAACTGGAGTAGAAAGAGATGAACTAAAAGCAGTTGAGTTATATTATAAAGCAGCTAAACAAGGATATGCCAGTGCACAATATAACCTTGGTTACTGTTATGAAAATGGAATTGGCATAGAAAGAGATGAACAAAAAGCAGTTGAGTTATATCAAAAAGCAGTTGAACATGGAGAAGCTAGAGCTCAATATGACCTTGCTATACATTATGAAGATGGAATTGGAGTAGAAAAAGATGAACAGAAAGCAGTTGAGTTATATCAAAAAGCTGCTGAACAGGGACATACTGGTGCACACTGTAATCTTGCTTTATGTTATATGAATGGAATTGGAGTAGAAAAAGATGATCAAAAAGCAGTTGAATTATATCAAAAAGCAGCTGAACAAGGAGATGCCACTGCTCAATATGGCCTTGCTGTATTTTATGAACATGGATTTGGAATAGAAAGAGATGAACAAAAAGCAGTTGAGCTATATCAAAAAGCTGCTGAACAAGGACATGCCAGTGCACAATATAGCCTAGGTTATTGTTACAATAGTGAACTTGGAGTAGAAAGAGATGAATTAAAAGCAGTTGAGCTATATCAAAAAGCAGCTAAACAAGGACATACTAGTGCACAGTTTATTCTTGCTTTATATTATATGAATGGAATTAGAGTAAAAAGAGATGAGCAAAAAGCAGTTGAGTTATATCAAAAAGCTGCTAAACAAGGACATACTAGTGCACAATGTAATCTTGCTTTATGTTATATGAATGGAATTGGAGTAGAAAGAGATGAATTAAAAGCAGTTGAATTATATCAAAAAGCTGCTGAACGAGGACATACCAATGCACAATATAACCTTGGTTACTGTTATGAAAATGGAATTGGTATAGAAAAAGATGAACAAAAAGCTGCTGAGTTATACCAAAAAGCTGCTGAACAAGGACATGCCAGTGCACAGTGTAATCTTGCTTTATGTTATATGAATGGAATTGGAGTGGAAAGAGATGAATTAAAAGCAGTCGAGTTATATCAAAAAGCTGCTAAACAAAGACATGCCAATGCACAATATAACCTTGGTTACTGTTATGAAAATGGAATTGGCATAGAAAAAGATGAACTAAAAGCAGTTGTGTTATATAAAAAAGCAGCTAAACAAGGGTATGCCAGTGCACAATATAACCTTGGTTACTGTTATGAAAATGGAATTGGCATAGAAAAAGATGAACAAAAAGCAGTTGAGTTATATCAACAAGCTGCTGAACAAAGACATGCCAGTGCACAGTGTAGTCTTGCTTTATGTTATATGAATGGAATTGGAGTAGAAAGAGATGAATTAAGAGCAGTTGGATTATATCAAAAAGCTGCTGAACAAGGACATGCCAATGCACAGTGTAGTCTTGCTTTATTTTATGTGATGAACTAATAAAGGCAGTTGAGTTATATCATAAAGCATCTGACTATATCAGGAAGTAATAAAACAGGCACTTTTGTCAGAAAATGTTAGACATTATTAATTTTTGTTATCAAATCTGTAGTTAATTTTCATAATAATAATAAAGAGAAGGAAATGTTTATGCACAATATATTCTTGGCTTTATTATAAAATGGAATTGGATATTCAAAAAGGACTTTAACACAGCTGAACAGAGATATAATAAAGCACAAGATAAGGTGTATATTCTGTATGAAAATGGATTAGAAGTAAAGAGAGAAGATTGAGTTGTATGAGTGTGATAAAAAAACATGTTTAATATAGGGCATTAAACAAAAAATTGATCAAAATGCCATTAAGATATGTGACTGTGAATTTGAATATAATTACATACTAATACATTAAATACAGTGTAAGCATTTTAGGATCAACACTGCCACTTTCATCACATAATGCACACTGCATTGCACAGTTTTTTCCATTTTCCACCATATTAATATGTATTGTTACGGTCGGATTGTCTGGGTTTGGGAGAGTGAATAATCTTTCGCGTAGGGGTGTTCTCCCGACCGGGGGTTATTACCAGATTAGCTTCGTGCTACCACCCTTATTATAGTTGTTCAATTACAACTGAATTCTAATCTACAAGTGACCTTATCTATTATAATTAAATTTGCGCACTTCCTAACTCCCTATCCGAGCTTCGATCCAAATAAGAGTACCCACGATAGAATAACAACAACAATTATTCTACGCAGAAATTAAATTAAACAGGGGGGCTTTCTTCGATTTGATATTCGACTAGTCGGGTTCCGTCACTTGTCTCTAAATAATTAATTAAACAATTTTTGTTTCAATAAATAATTATTGGCTCTCGTTTCTCAATTAAAAGAATAGATCAAACGGACAACTTGTACAGCTTACATGAGCCGTTTATTAGTGTGTCCGGTTAAATAATTAATATTTCAACAATGAAAGAAGGTAAAGTTCGATTTCAAAGGGAACGTTTATTATTATTATTCCGTGGAGTGGGAATTATTGTTCTAATAACATAAGCAATATTTTATAACAACATGAACAATATTCACAACATATACAATATGAGAATTCGACGATGGGATAAGGGTCGCTTATACTGTATACCTTTAGCAACACTCAAAATTCGACACGGTGCGACGCCGTACTACCATTCTAAAATTAACATTGATATGACTGCGGAGGAAGATTTTACCATGTGACTTGCTTATCTGAGTCATATCAGATCGGCTTGCCATATTGCTTTGGTCAAATTGGAGTCAGAAAACTCCTTGTCACAGAAGTTAACTGGAAAAAGGCTCAAGAATGGGAATCCATTATTTGGGGTGATGAACCTAGATTTGAATATTCAGAGGAGATGGTAAGAAATACATCTGGAGAAAACCTCATGAGAAAATATGATGATGATATGGGCTGTTTTATGAAAAAAGGTCTTGGCCCATTGGTTAGATTAGATATATAAATGTGTTAGAAATGAATTTACTACCATACCTAAATACTGATGATTATGTTTTCCAGGAAGATAATACTTCCATTCATACAGCAAAGAAAACTACAGAGTGGAAGAGAACAAATAATGTCTATAGTATTTCCTGGCCTGCCCAAAGCCCAGGCATGAATATTTATGGGATAAATTAGAAAGGCCCAAAAATTGTGAAAAATTGTGGCAGATACCTCAAATGGAGTGGTTACAAATTGATAAAAGTAAATACAAAAATCTCGTTAATAGTATGCCACGTAGAGTAGCAGCAGTCATAGCTAGTAATGACTATCCAACAAAATATTAATATGTTTTTCTTTCTAACAAATCAATTTTTATCGAAATTGTTACAGTGATTATCAAGATAATCGAGTTTAAAGTTGGTGTCGATGATGAATAAAGTGCCCCATGTACGTACAAGATGCAACAGCCTACAGGCAGTTGTATAGGTAGTTTTACAAGTTGCTCTTGCACACAGCATTATTCATAGATTAACTAACATGGGTATATTTAAACAATGTGCTTTCCCGCTACGTTCGGTGGGTGTGTTCTCATTCTTTATTCATACATTTTTTATTATGACCTTCGTATTTTTTAGTTGCATCCCGTGATGCATGAAATTAATACATCTGATGAATGGAACAAGTATAATAAAAGATTCCGAGACAAAGACCAAGCAATTATACTTTAGAGTCGGCAGAATCTTGTCTTATAAACCCAACACGCTCATTAATTGCTTTACAAATATTTTCAAATTCAACCAGATCTTCGAATTTTGTTGTATTCTCTCCAAGTATGAATTCAGCTTGACGTGTTCGTACTAGGTCCACCAAATGAGCCGCCGTATCGAGCTCCGTGGCAATATCTCTAATTAAAGAACGAATATAAGTCCCTCCACCACATTGAACCCTAAGTTTAAATATCGGATATGGTGACGCATTAGATGATGTAGACATTGTTGCCTTTGATTCATCTGACATGGCGTCTGCATGATTTTGTATTGGTGGTTTATAGTTGTGTTGTGTAGTAAAGTCAAGCAGCTCTAGGCGATCTATACGCACATCGCGTGATTCAATTGGTCTTGGTAGTTCAACGTTGTTACGAGCATATTCGTACAGGCGTGTGCCATCCATGCGCAATGCAGAGTATCTTAAGGACGAATACAGACAGAATAAACAAGCCATTGATTATCATCCAAGTTACATGAAATACTATATCAACACACTCACATGGGTGGAATCTGTTTCATGACTCCGATAAATTTTGGTAAAATAGCTTGTAATTTCTCTTGAACCCCATTATACACAGGTTTCACATCTGTAACTCGTCCTTCAGCATCAAGAGTGTCAGTTTGGAAACCAAACATTGCAGTGGCTTCGTAAGTCTATCCTAATCAATCGATCGATTAATCAAATCAGTTCATTCGGTCACATCCTGACTGCCAAAAATCTTCATCTGATTACCTTGTCACATTTAAAAAACCTTTGTAACTCTTTTGTCCCATTATTCACTCCCACGACCAACACTCCTGATGCCATTGGATCTAATGTTCCTCCATGTCCTAATTTGATTACCTTTCTACGCGTTATTTCTATTTTTGTGGCTGCTGCATAAGCGCGGGCGGCTTTGTTGATTAAAGCTAGAACTTGCGTGCATGTCATACCACGCGGTTTATTAGTTGCAAAGAGTCCGTGAACTTGTATCTTATTTGCCATGCTTAACCAAGTACTGAAACATGGATTTTTCTGTTCTACGGTCACCTGATTAAACTATAAAAAATCACGTTCACATGATTGTGTTACCAGCGAGCTAAAAGTAAAAAAGTCTCAAACATAAGGTGCTGACTAAAGTACCCCGGGTATTTTACATTAATTAAATCCAACATAAAGATTTTGCCGACTTCGACTTCCAAATTTATTTGTTTAATACTCGGTATTCTCTATGCTGACATCAAATATTTTACTAACAAAATGTATTTAGAATGATTTAAAATATTTATGTTCAAATTTTCATAAAATTGCGATGAGAAATGATGGAGAACATATTATCTACGAATTTTGTGTGATATTTAAAGCCTTTTGTGTTTATTGCTCAATGAATGTTTACATTTTATTGCTAATAACAATAACAAATGACTTCTCGATCAGAACTTACTCTTGTTGAACGTGGAGAAATAATTGGTGCATGGAAGTGTGGATTAAGTGAAGAGAAAATTTCAGTAGCTTTAAAAAGAGCCCTAAATACTGTCCATAAGTTATAGTGGAATATCGCGATCATCAACAAGAAAAACCTCCTAATCGACCAGGAAGACCCAAAAAAATTACACCGAGAGATAGTCGTGCAATAAAAAGAGTTCTCCAAAAAAATAGAAAAACTAATCTTAAGGAAATAAATGAGAACTTTATAGCTTCAACATCCCTCTTCGAATGTCTTCAGCGCCGTCTTCGCATCTTCCAGCTCCTTCTCCGCCTTCGTCAATGTTTGTTCAACTTTTTCGACCGTCGTCGCCATTTCCTTTTTTTCGTTAAGGGAAGATGTGCTGCGCGATGTGATCTAATATACACAGTAAAACTCGATATAGCGGAGGCTACGGTTTCGACCTTTTTCTCCGTTAAATCGAGTTTTCATGATATACTAATACCGGATATCATAGCAAACCATATATCAAGTAATCTGCGATCTTCAATTAATATTTGTTTAGCTTAACTAAATTATGAATCTGATACAGATTGCTAATTGTTACCTGTTAAGCTTGGGTTATCATGTTTCATTTTGCATAATTCTTTTTTTTTTGTATGCCGGATAAAGTAATTCGCTTTGGAAAGTTAGATTTATGTTCGTTCGATCTCATCGTTTGATTTCGTTGATCAGAGATATCCATTATATTTTTGATAGAACTGGCATATAGTACTTTTTGGTTAGCATCCGTTATAGGCTTGTCGAGAGATTACCGGTATATCGGGACAATTTTTATAAGTGTTGGATTTGTTCCATGAAAAATCTCCGTACTAAGCGATATCCGTTATATCGAGGGTCCAGTTTCACTGTGTACTAATACTAATACTGATCAGTGGCTTAATCAATGACGTATTATAGGAACATTCGAGATCTTTTCAAAATTACTGCTATTGTTTCCATTGTACTCAGAGTGACCAATGATAATTGATGCACAGCAACGCGCATTTGTCTATTTGCAAGATTTTATTATAGAAACAGCACTAGTCGCTTACTTTCAACCACAACACAATAAATATCGTTAAATAAGTAAACTCACAGCCGAACTAGAAAAAGATTAAAGAATTAAACAAAACATATCGAACAAATTACGCTTTGCGAAAAATGTTCACATTCACAAGCGAATTTTTCCTTGGAGTATTAATTGGTTTTTATACATGTTAAAGCTCATTTTAACTCTATCTAAAGACAGGCGTGCAATAATAATAAATGAAGGAAATGTAGCTTCATATTAATGTTTTTTATATAGAGATAATCCTATATTAATCATGTTATGGTTTATATTCATCACATTCTGGTATGATAAAGTGAAGATTATAATATTAACAAGTCCATAAGTTATGAATGAGCACCATTATTACATTTCAAACCATCATCAGTCACACTGGTCAATTTGACAGCCACATCACAATCACCTCTCATTTATGTCACATAATAAAATGTTCACTTTGTCTGTTTTTGTTGCAGCATGCCCCATTTTATATTGCAAATTCTCTTTGCTCTAAAAATTTCTTAGCTGTCACAAATGCTTCTCTTCCCATCTTTATGGAAATACTTGCTTCTTCTCCTTCACTTGAATTTTATTAAGTGGCTCCACAAAGAAAGAATTATTTTACTGAGCCACTCAGGAATTAACTTGGTCGGCCATCAATTTTTTATTTTAGTAGTTAACTTTGGAACGCCTGATTTATGCCCTGATGTTGGATTTGTGACTTGATTTGTTGTATTAGTATGCTGAATGTCGAATTATGACTCATAACCAAATGAAGCAAATGATCGACAAATTCTGGCACAAATATTCATGACATAATTTATTGTGTAATACAGCATATAGTTACATTACTACAGGATTGGGAAATTGGGATTGTGGAAAATTGGGTTATGATTTATTACAAGTGGGGGAGATATAACCGAATAGAAGCTGTAGGTTGCTAAGAAATGCATTGCAAATTTAATTGAGTTGTATACGAGGGGTCCATCGACTGGTCGCTTCGAAGCGTGGCGACGTATTGCCGTTTGATTGTTGTTGCCGTAGTTGGTGCTGTTGTTGTCGGTGTTGTCGGAGGGGGTATATTTTGTCGTGTATTTCTCTGACTTGAATGCCATAAAAAAAAACAACGACGTCCCATCATGGCACGGAAATACGAGGGAAGCTAGGATCATCATATCGGCGTTTTCGAGAATTACGTTGTGAATCATCAGCTTCCATCGACTGGTCGTATCGAAGATTTAATGTTTGACCAGACGATGGAAATCAAAACTACGAATCCCGGATAACTGCAAAATTAAAATTTTAACAATTGTCATTTCCATCATCACCAATAATATATATAATTAAATGTATTCATGTAGCATACCGATGCAGATCGTGAACAGCCATAAAAAAAACGACGTGCCATCATGGCACGGGAATACGAGGGATCCATCGACTGGTCGTATCGAAGATTTAATGTTTGACCAGACGATGGAAATCCAAACTACAGATTCGGGGGAATAGAATTTTTAAAAATAAGCCAACGTATACTCATGCTAATAAGTACGTCAGATTACGTAACTCACATTATATCGGAAAATAAACACAATCTTCCCGTTCGGTATATCAACTTATTTCGTTCTACCCTTAACTGATCCTAGTGTGGTGTAGAAGACCCATCTTTAGTGTTTTAGATGCGCTTCTTGCTAAAGACTTATAAATAGAACATGGCTCATAGAGCAACTCGTTCAGTTTCGCATTTATATGAGTGCCCTCTAAGGAATTCTCTAATTATATATCAGGAATACTGCATGCTTACCTTCGTTGTAATATATAAGTAAGATTCGTATCCACTACTCCTTTTTTACAGACATTCGACAACTTGGCAATGACAATACGGTAACTGTCAGACTGCCGCCTCTACAGCATCACGAAAAGGCTCTTTTCCACTCCTTATTTGGTTTAAACTACTGGAGTCGTGCAGCAAACTCGCAAGAGCGAAAGTGGGAATTATAAACTTGGACTTGTCGCCATAATGTTAAAGCTGTCCTCGGAGACCATATTATTCTGCGGCATTTGTTCCTACAAGTCCAGACGTTAACTATGTTTAGTACATTCGCCACTGTGAATATTGAAACCGCAGCAAGCGCTCAGCAGCCCGACAATTACTAAGCACTTGGAGGCAAATAGGGGAGGAAGAAGAGGGGTATACATTGCATTCCATATCATGGCGCCGCGCAGCAGGGTTTACCAAATAGTCCCCATTTGGCACAATCGATTTGTCAACAATCAACTCGAGCAAAGCTGTCCTTTATATATTTCTCGGATATCCTAACCCTATTAACCGTTTATGGTAGACTAAACCCCCAAATTTTCAGCCCCCTATTGAAATTTATTCATGCACAGATTCATAAACACCATCCAGAAACCCAATAAATTGCATATCTCCACTCTCACTTTCTCCAACACTTTCTCGTTGGAGATTCCTTTTGTACAAGCACTCAAAGTTCCTTAGTCTGTCCTTATATAGAATATAGACTTCACTAAACAAAGTTTCAGGAGATCTGACAGCTAAAATGAACGGGTATCAGTTTGCCCACTCGTCAGCACCGATTAAGCGTGTTAAATATGTCCAATTCGGCATATTATCACCAGATGAGATTGTATGCTTCGTTCCTTGATTTGCGATTGTAGCTATAACATATGACTGGTTGTAAGAGATGTCCGTACGTTGACGGCTGGTCCTTGTGTTGAAAGGAAAAGGTGTAGGGATCCCACCTCGGGAATATAATTAGTTGTGGAGATATACTATCGAGCACGATCCTTTTAGCACACAACGGACCAGCTGTATGCGCCGGACCTCTATTGCAACATCTGCTTTAGTCTTCTTGGATAGGAAAAAAAATTTTCTCTTTCTTTTTTAATTGCATATATTCTCATCGCACTACATTGCACTTTTTTTGATTATAGAAATCTATGTCTGTTGCAATCATCGAACATCCGGAAACCATGGATGAAACTGGACACAAACCAAAAACAGGTGGTTTATTAGATCCACGAATGGGAACAATCGATCGTAATTTCAAATGCATGACATGTAATGAAGGCATGTCTGAGTGTCCTGGTCATTTCGGTCACATAGAACTGGCTAAGCCGGTATTTCATATTGGTAATGTATCGGGACCCATTCCCAGTAAGCGATGCTTTTAAATCATGCTAACGGCTTTCTTAAACTCTCTCCCCTACAATAGGATTTCTTCCCAAAGTAAAGAAGATTCTCGAGTGCATATGCGTCGGCTGTTCTAAGCTCAAGACAGATGACGTGAGTTGCCTTCATTTGCATAGCTTACTTTCAAAGTATATGCAACCATATCTCAATTGTCTCTTTTGTATTCTCCCACCCGATCCTTGCATTCCTTTAATAATAAAAAAATCGAATAAAAAAAATCAAAAAATTAAATTTGAAAACCGATTATCACTACAAAAAAAAAACAAACAAAACAAAAACCAAACATTCACTGCTGCGTGTTCCCCTCGATACTCTTTTTAATTTAACATGATTGAATTGATGTAATTTTTCATGATTGTTATTGTAACAGTCGAATCCAAAATTTGTTCAAGCTCGCAAGATTCGCGATCCGAAAAGACGTCTTCGTGCGGTATGGGATATATGTAAATCGAAGATGACTTGTGAGATCGGTGAAGAGCAAAATAATAATGAAGGGGACGACAAGGAGCTCGGAGAATTTGCTAGTCTCATGCCTCAGCAAAAGAACGTTGAGACGACAGATGAAGTCCTAGGATTGAAAAAAAAGAAACCGCATGGTGGATGTGGTGCACGTCAACCTATTATTCGAAAGGATGGCTTGAGACTATTTGCTAACTATAAACCGAAGGATGATGTATGTGCTTAATCATTTGTGTATCTGTTACTTGTTATTACGCTTGTTAACACGCACGCGTATTAATTAATATGGTATACATAGGGAGAACAAGGACAAGATACACGACAGCCTTTAACGCCTGCGCATGTCTATGAGATTTTCAAGAAAATTAGGCCACAAGATCTCGAGGCCATGGGCTTGAATGCCGAGTATGCACGTCCAGATTGGATGATAATCACGGTACTGCCTGTGCCTCCTCCACCCGTACGTCCAAGTATACAAATGGATGGTGCTGGCCGTGGAGAAGATGATTTGACGCATAAATTAGCTGACATATTAAAAGCGAATCAGAATGTAAGACGCTGCGAATCTGAAGGGCAACCAGCACATGTCATAAGCGAATTTGAAACATTGCTACAGGTCAGTAATGTTGATGATGCTGTAGTAAATGTTGTTGCGCTTATTGTGGTGGCAATAACGAAATTGTATGCGACAATGATGTCGTTTCGTTTTGTCTCATAATATATTTTCTTGAAGACTGTGAATGATTAAACCGTAATCTTGTATATCTATAGTTCCATTGTGCAACTTACATGGATAACGAGATGGCCGGTCAACCTCAAGCTTTGCAGAAATCAGGTAGACCACTCAAATCGATTCGCGCACGGTTAAAAGGCAAAGAAGGCCGTCTTCGAGGAAACCTGATGGGTAAACGTGTTGATTTCTCAGCACGTACTGTTATCACGGGTGATCCCAATATTTCCGTTGATGAAGTTGGCGTGCCACGCAGTATAGCTCGTAACTTGACATATCCCGAGCTCGTCACTCGACTTAATATTGATCACTTACAAGAGCTTGTAAGAAACGGTCCATCAGAACACCCAGGTGCTAAATATGTCATTAGAGACACAGGGGAGCGTATTGATTTAAAGCATTACAAGCGTGCGGGTGAAGTGCGTTTGCAAATTGGATGGAAAGTAGAGCGTCATATTGATGATGGTGACATTGTAATATTCAATCGACAACCTTCACTGCACAAAATGTCAATGATGGGTCATAGAGTAAGAGTAATGCCGTACTCTACTTTCCGGCTTAACTTGTCGGTCACCACACCTTATAATGCTGATTTTGATGGAGATGAGATGAATATGCATATACCACAATCTGTAGAAACAAAGGCCGAGATCATGGAGATATGTATGGTACCAAAACAGATTGTCTCTCCGCAGTCAAATAAACCCGTTATGGGTATTGTTCAGGACACTTTATGTGCGATCCGCAAGTTTACGAAAAGAGACTGCTTCTTGACTAGAGATTTAGTAATGAACATTCTCATGTGGGTGCCCGATTGGGATGGACGCATTCCAATACCTTGCATCTTGAAACCAGTACCGATGTGGACTGGTAAACAGATTTTGTCTATAATTATACCGAAAGGCATTAATTCAGATAATCTCAGACATTCAACGCATCCTGATAATGAGACGTCTGATATTTCACCTGGAGATACAAAAGTATTAATTGAAGATGGGGAGTTATTGAGCGGTATTGTCTGTAAGAAGACTGTTGGTACATCGCAACAAGGTTTAATACACGTAATTATGCAAGAATTGGGACCAGAGGCAGCCAAGAACTTCCTAAATGGATGCCAGGGTGTTGTCAACTATTGGTTGCTACAGAACGGTTTCAGTATTGGAATTGGCGATACTATTGCTGATAAGGATACTATCGAGTCAATTGCTTCTACAATTAGTAACGCCAAATCACGTGTGCAGGAAATAATCATACAGGCACAGCAAGACAAGCTGGAACCGCAACCGGGTATGACTATTCGCAAGACTTTCGAAAACAAAGTCAACAAAGAACTTAACACGGCCCGTGATGCTGCTGGTCGTTATGCCGAGAAAAGTTTGGGAGAGTATAACAATGTCAAGCAGATGGTAATCTCCGGTTCTAAGGGTTCTTTTATCAACATCTCCCAAATGTCGGCTTGTGTGGGTCAACAAAACGTAGAGGGCAAGCGTATTCCATTTGGCTTTAAGTACAGAACATTACCTCACTTTACAAAAGATGATCACAGTCCAGAAAGCAGAGGCTTTGTCGAGAACTCTTATTTGCGTGGACTTACGCCGACAGAGTTCTTCTTCCACGCTATGGGTGGTCGTGAAGGTAATTACGATAAGGATGTTTCTTTACTAGTATTTTGCATCTACTAACCCATAATCATACAGGACTAATTGACACGGCTGTTAAAACTGCCGAGACTGGATATATTCAGCGTCGTCTGGTGAAAGCGTTAGAGGACGTAATGGTTAAGTATGATGGAACAGTGCGTAACTCTTTGGGCGATGTGATACAATTTTGTTATGGTGAAGATGGCACAGACGGATGTTATGTTGAATCACAGACACTTGATTCCCTCCGACTAAGTGATGCAGATTTTGAGAAGAAATATTATGTCGATTTAAGGAAAGAACCGGATTTGAATCCATCTCTTGTAGATCCTCGTATCTGGGATCGGATCAGTGACGATGGCTCAGACAAGTATCAGCAATATTTAGAACAAGAATACAGCAGGCTACTGGAGGATCGAAAGATACTACGCGATTTTATCTTTCCGAATGGTGATAGCAAGTGGCCATTGCCCGTCAATATTAAACGTCTTATTAAAAATTCACAACAAACATTCAAAAGTCATTTACGCGGCGGTAGTGACATCGATCCAATAGAGGCAATAACAGATCTCAATAAACTTAGTGAGCGCCTAAAAGTTGTCAATGGTGAAGATAAGATTAGCGTTGAAGCTCAGCGTAACTCGACATTATTATTCCAAATATTGCTCAGATCAACACTTGCCACCCGACGATTGATCGAAGAGTATCATCTCGACACTCAGGCATTTAAATGGATTCTGGGCGAAATTGAAGAGAGATTCCAACGTTCGCTTGTTGCTCCTGGAGAAATGGTTGGTACGGTTGCAGCACAATCAATTGGTGAGCCAGCAACACAGATGACTCTGAACACTTTCCATTATGCCGGTGTATCCAGTAAGAACGTAACACTCGGTGTCCCCCGTCTAAAAGAAATTATTAATGTAGCAAAGAATATCAAGACACCCTCAGTACATATTTATTTGGTTCCAGAATATGCTAAGGACATGGGTTGTGCAAAAGAAATACAAAGTGCTATCGAATATACAACACTCAAAACCGTTACGCAGCGTACTGAGATTTGGTATGATCCGGACCCGAAAACCACTATAATAGAGGAAGACAAAGAATTCGTAGACCTTTACTATGAAATGGAGAACGAGACTCAGGGTGGTGAAGAAGGCCAATTGGCAGCATCACTTTCACCTTGGTTATTGAGATTCGAATTGGACCACAGCGTGATGCTTGATAAGAAGTTGCCTATGGATGTTGTAGGCAACAAAATTCAAGAAAACTATAAGCGTGACGTACACGCCATTTGGAACGATGATAACGCGGAGAAAAAAGTCATTCGGTGCCGTATTATAAGCGAATCGGGAACTGTCAAGGAAGTTGATGAAGAGGGCGGAAGCATTGTTGAAGAAGACGTATTTCTTAAGCGTCTTGAGAGTAACATGTTATCTTCAATCGGTCTTCGCGGTATCAAAGGGATTGTTCGCGTATACCTGATGGAGAATAAAAACAGCCGAGTGTATATTAATGAAACAGGGAATATTTGCAGGGATGATGAGTGGACATTAGAAACTGATGGAACCAATTTAGCGGAAGTTTTGTGTGTGGATCATGTTGACCATAGGCGTACATGTTCGAATAATTGTGTTGAAATAATGACCGTCTTGGGTATCGAAGCCACTCGTGCTGCACTTCTTAAAGAGCTTCGAAGTGTTATCGAGTTTGATGGTTCATATGTTAATTACCGCCATTTGGCGCTGCTTTGTGATGTAATGACTTCGCGGGGTCATCTAATGGCAATTACACGTCACGGAATCAACCGTGCAGAGACGGGTGCGCTAATGCGATGCTCATTCGAAGAGACTGTCGAAATTTTAATGGAGGCAGCTGCTGTTGGTGAAGTTGATGATTGTAAAGGAGTAGCAGAGAACATTATGTTAGGACAGGTTGCGCCTCTAGGTACTGGTGAATTCGATGTTTATCTTGACGAAGAGATGCTGAAAACGACAGCCATCCAGCAGCCTATGCAGAATGCTACAGAACAGACGACTACATCGGACATGGAATATCGTCGTGCAATGGGTGCCATGACACCTGGTCATATGACACCTGGTAGGATGACATATTCTGGAGCACAAACACCAATGTTTGCAGAAACGCCAAGCTATGGAGCTAGGTCACCAGGTTTGTATGGCGACTTTTCACAACCATTGCTGCCAGGGACTCCGATGTTCTCTCCACAGCGTGAAGGCGGCTCGGCAAGTCCTACTATGGTTGGCATTAATATGTCATGGACCGGGGCTGTCAGTCCATACGGAAGTAGTGGTACACCGGTATACGGTCATCCAACGTCACCGGGATATTCTCCAACATCGCCAACAGCGTATGCTCATTCTCCTTCTGGATTATCCCCAGCAAGTCCGGCATACAGTCCAACAAGTCCGAGCTATTCACCAACTAGCCCATCACAATCATACGGTGCTGGTATATCTGGACTTGGTTTAGGGGCCAATGGAACGCATTCGACGCCATCTTATTCAGTATCTAGTCCATCATATTCCCCCACAAGTCCATCATACTCTCCTACATCTCCGAGCTATTCGCCCACAAGTCCATCGTACTCCCCGACATCACCCAGTTATTCTCCAACATCTCCGAGCTATTCACCAACAAGTCCATCATATTCGCCGACATCACCCAGCTATTCTCCAACTAGTCCATCGTATTCACCAACATCTCCTAGTTACTCACCAACTAGTCCTTCTTACTCACCAACCAGTCCAGCTTACTCGCCTACGTCTCCTCAATATTCTCCGACTTCACCATCGTATTCGTAAGTAGCTTTTATATTACGTTGTCGAATCATTAATACTCTGTTTTTTCTAACCTTCTGGTGTTTCTATAAGACCTACTTCGCCCTTATATACACCCACAGCCACATCGGCTTTCAGCCCATCGTCTCCGGCTGCGATGTCTCCATCGTTTACTCCGAAATCTCCTAGTTACAGGTCAGCAGAGGATTGAATTTTGTAGTATAATTAATGTCTTGTGCTATTACTAATACATTCTTTGGTTTACGTTACAGTCCCACATCACCTTCCTATTCACCTCGATGAATAAGCAATCGATAAATGATAAAACTGATACAAATTGACAATAAATAGTATTTTTTAATGGATATCCATTTGGTGATTGTACTAATTTAGTACATCATATTCAAATGCCTTCCAAGCCAAAAAAAAAAATCAATGATATATTACTAATAAAGTTTCTGCACAAACTGGTCTCAAATAAGTCATCCAATCTTCTTATACTAAATTTAGGATGATAATTTATGAGAATATTCACATGGTAAAAAATAAAATAAAAACAATCCAAATTCCTTGAAATGTACTCTTCAGGAGAGCAGTTGATACACACGTTTTTGGAAGCATTACATGTCACTACAATATTACAATGCAATTGCTTGTTCTCGCCGATTCGCTGTATGTCAATCTCACTACTAATATTGACCTGTCAGAGCTGCTCACTATCATCAGAAATCACTTCATAAACTGTTGAATGTCTGCAACTACCAAATTCTCCGGTGAATGTGCCACCAACAACATACAATTCAGCGCTAATGTAAATATACCTCTCTCGTTACTTTGATTAACCCGCCCCTCAATAGTGTCCTCTTGATATCACTGGCATTGTATGTACGGGAGTATGGTTCTATCTGCTAATAGTATGGGGAGTTGATTCTTATCATTCTCGTTGTACATGTAGGTTTTGATTGCGCACCGGCCATATTGTGTCTCGTCCATGTTGGTGATTCAAATTATTGTAATGAATGGGAAATGAACAGAGTTTTTCATGCACACCTGTAGGGAAATTTGTGTGTGTCTGCAGAGACGGTTCATAAAACGGTTAACCATGGATCAAAAGCTCTGGAGCTGTTTATAGCATCATCATACAATTGGTTTAATCGCGTTGATTCAATATCTAATGATTCTTCAGATGGACATGTTTTTATTTCAACAAAGCAGTGCTTATGCTCAGTGATTTGACTAAAGGCATTGTCTATATCGACGTAGAGCATCGTCGCTGTTATAGCATGGAATAGTCCCGTTTAAAGTGAAAGACAAAGATGATGACGAATCAATAGTTAAAGACTTTCTTCATGCTAAAGAATAATAATCTGATACGCTTTTTAATGCAACTCTTCACACCTGCACGAAAGAAAATACAATCTCGGCAGCTGTATGTTACAAAAACGCGCGGGTCTTATAACGGGCTTGGAGTAAAAGCAGATACTATCCTGTTGGCAGCCCTGGCACAAGGTTTTGAGTGATGTGTACGATAATAATGATGCAAATGTATAGATTTTAGTGACATGACCAAAGGAACAGTGTTAATGATAGAAGAGACAAATTCCAGCGACCATTTTAGTGTAAAGATATTGGCAGACATCCTACGCCGCGTTCTAAATAATGGATGCGTCGAAACATTCTAAATTCTATTTTTTCACTTACTTAGGCAATTGAACATTATTAACAAGTGAAATGAGCAAGTTAATAAATAGAAAAAGGAGTGAAAACCTAACTTAATTAGTACTGTTTACCAATATATCGATATTAAAATTCGGCTTATATCAGCAATATTAATATTAATAAAATGCAAAAAAGGGTGTTATTTTTTCCGAAACTTTAATGCTGAAGCAATCTATAAAATAACCTCTTGCCGCCTTTTGCTTTGTCGAGTAAATACTACAAACAGATTTTACGACCCACACTGAGTTGGTCTATAGAACCCTCTACTCTTGGACGGACTTGATATTGGCACAATCCTTAAACAAATTAATCTTGAAGATAATCTTATTACCGTTTACTATTTTTTTATTAATCCAATGTCAGAGCATTTTGAAACGATGAATGCATAGAATACAGTGCTGGACTCCTTATCTAGCGTGCAGTCGACCAATTAATTGACTCGAAAACACAGAATTTGAAGCATTCCGGTCGGATTCCTTTTACTCATTCCAGGTCGTGAAGAATTTTATCATGCGTTTGCCAAATTGTCATCTTTCTTTATACTAATTTTATCAAGCAAATCGTGTAATAACATCGAGTCAAAGAAAGTATTCCTATCGAGCAGTGTTTGCGCGCTAATTCGTAATGAATTTTCATACACTTATTACATTATTATTAAATGTAATCTTTAAAGATTACCGGCGACTTTACTTCTGTAATCCGATTTGTAAAAGGTTCTCTTTTCGGACTCGAATATGAAATGTAAATATTGCTTATCGTCGCCAGCAAAATGAACATTTATTTCACACATTTTATGGGGGATATTCTACATGTATGCTACCACATCTTCTCTTATCGACCCATTTATAAACTGTTTCATACTTGTTTTCCGTGGAGATTGGGAACAGTCACTCTCAAATTTCCCATGATTACAGAAGAAAAAAGCTTTCGTATTATTTTTAACTATTAGACCTCTTACTCTGTTTGATTTGATCCAATTAGAGAATGTACTGTACAACAGAAATAACCGTGGGAATGGTGCTATTATTGTGTATTATTAAAATGTATCAGGTGACATGTTCCGTATTATTGCAAGCATGCCCGATATAGCTTGATGCCTTGTGTTATGATCTCGAAGCAGAGTAATAGATGCATATTTTCCTTAAAGTTACACCGCATTTGCGTGTGTTCGAATTTTACAACGCAACAACGAGGATGTTTATTATTGGTGAAAAAGGGAGAAACAAGAGTCATTCACAGAGTACAGTTACAAATATAACAGCAAATTAATGTATTAGAAATTATATTCTAGCATATCAATCTAACGAGTCATCTAATCGCTCTCTAAGATCACACGCTAAGCACCGGCCCGACGGCAATCAATTTTCCAACAGTCCGAAAGGTCGTAACCGAGAACCTGTACGGCGCCATTATGAACAAGAACCATACTCCCATCAACTCAAGCACAAAGGCCAGGAAAAATCTCCAGATAACATCCAACCTCTGCTCGATAGACGATTCCTCACGCAAACTGCTGCGTTTTGTTACTGTACGCCGAACCTTACGCTCAGATGGTGACGCTGATGGTGATGTCTTTTTGGGTTTTACGCTATTGACAGCTGGTACGTTATCGGCGGCTATTGATTGAAAGCGATATGTTGGGGTTGGTTTATTGGGTCGAACTGGGAAAGATATCGAAAGATTGCGATTAGAGTTATTGTTCGAACGTGATGATTGCAACGATGGCGAGACGTTGTAAGTAAAGATTGGGGAGTCGTGACTTGATTGTGGTGGTTTTCGAGGATGGGTGACTTTCAGCGACATTTTCGTATAGCAGACTATGAGTTAAGAGAGTGAGTGAGAGAGTGAGAAAAGTTATTTAAATGTGAGCTTATACTTTATGTTCGCACGCTATTTTCCATAACATCGTACTAGTGAGTAAAAAATCAAAAATGCTACTACTGCAAGTGTATTTTCGATTTCTCGTGAGATATGATCTATATTTCCAACAAGCAAAAAATTAAATTACTTACTTCTAGTTAGCTGACAACTTTTGTTTTGATCTTGTTAATGTTTACGATTTTCACTGTTATATATATGTATGCTGGATATCGTAACAGTGGCCTGTTACATGCATGCAGAAATGGTCATGTGGATAATGTGTTCTTATTGTGGTGACAAAAATTAATATTAATGTGTTGCGTTGCGTTGCGCCCCGCATATTAACAAGCCAATCGATGTGCAACAAATAAATAGCTCCGTTATATTTATACAGCAGCGAAAGATATCTATAGCACGTGTTAAAATTGACCAATGAATATGAGACTTCCGTTAGTTTGACACATTCTCACCAACATTGTTGGTGTGACACGGTTTAAGTGTGGCAAGTTTACGCTGAACAGAATACAGAAATAACAGATTCATAACTGACTGTACTACATTGTGCGAATGTGCTATATTTTCTGTTAAGCGACATTATAATTAATTTGAATGAGAGCAATGACATTAAAAAGGGTAAAGATCAATGTCATCGAATGTAAAACTTCCACGAATCTTAGCGACCAAAAACAATATATTATTGCTCCCTTCGCTAAGTCAGATACCGGAAAATACCTATTTAAGAAAGAATCAGGATAGGGTAAAGGTACAAATGTTCTGACCCATTTCCGAACTCGATCATAATGCAACAATAATATCAATGTAATAGTGAACGCTCGAACAAGCGAATTTATTTATGAATAGCAAATATGAAAAACATAATAGTAATAATAAAAAGAAAATTAAAGTTTAACGCAGTCAGCATATGCTGAATGCACATTGTTTATTCAATCTATGACAAAAAAAAATACATATCCTCTATTGCGTCTCGCTCACTCTGCACCTCCTCTCATATCAAAACTAAGGAAATGTTAGCATATCCCTCTTGCAAATTCTCACACTCTACTCCCTACCATTTCACGTATACTCAATGCACTAAACGTATACTCAATGCACTAATAAACGTCTAATATTCCTGAAATATGATAATCACGATATTGCGTTAACACGTGCAAATGCAGCAACTATTTTTCTAGGAGTTCTTCGAATGTCCTTCTGTAGCCAGCGTGTTGTAAACTCGATATGTAGGATAGATTACAACGTACATATTCTCTCTAACACACACGGGGGGGGGTTTATACTTTTTTTGAGTAGTAGAATTTTCATCATGCTGGACATTTGCAGTACCAGTTTATATCTTTGATTCGCACTTGTGTCTGAACCGCTAAGGATTTCAGTCGCCTGGTTTACGATTTGTTGAGTCAGAATGGCTTTTGTGCGACAATTAAGTGACATATTATTCAAGTAATTCTCCACTAATTCATCAAATCTGGCGCGAGATGAAGTTAAAATGATTATTAGACATGTTTGTTTCCTGACGATGTTAAGTGAAAGACACCGAATTGCAATGTTGATATTCCTCAATTTATAAATATGTCTTCATTCTATTTCTTTTGAAAACTTGTCCATGATCCTTTTTGTTAAAGATTTGATCATACGATTCATTATATTCTACTAGTCTGTTTAGATCATCTGATTTGCCTTACCAGCTTGCAAGTTTGTTGATGTGGTAGCTATTTAGAGATCGTATGTTTTAGGGCTTTTAACAAAAAGGATTGTAAGCCACAAAGAAATAGAACGATAATTTGTTTCGAAAATTGTATGCTAGTCAAAAACGATTAAGATCTTCAACAAAAAGGATAGTAAGGGAATCCAGCAATCACAAAGAACAGAACGATTGAATAATTGAATGTCTAAATCGTATGCTAGTCAAAACGATTAAGATCTTCAACAAAAAGGATTCAGCAATCACAAAGAACAGAACGATTGAATAATTGAATGTCTAAATCGTATGATGGTCAAAATAATTAGGCTTTAACAAAAAAGAATTGTAAGGTAATTCAGCAATCACAAAGAATAGAAAGTGGTAGAGAGGTCAATACAAGTTTGGGAATATTAGACATTCGCTACTATACAGCTGACTTGCTGTTGAAGCAGAGTTTCCTGACCTGTTAACTATTCCGGAGACTGTTGTATCTTTGACCGAAGCACTTAGATTGCAAAATTGTTCCACACGAAAATGTTCTTGTCGAAGATTAAATAAGCAATGTGGAATTCACTGTCATCTTACAAATACTGACTGTGTTAACGACTAACTGCCAGTTATAAAAAGCGTCAACTAATTAGAGGCATTAATTTTTCTCTTTTTATTATTACATATATGTTATTCACAAAATAAGCGATTATAAATGGAGGATTCTAGTTGTTGGTAAACCAAAGACAACACTGAAACCAGAGCCTTTGATCGAAACCATTATTTAAAAACTGTCGTTAATCGAAATCGGCAGTAAGTGTTGTTGCCAATTCTTTGTAACGAATTTATATCAAGAATATAAAGCTAGCAATACTCTGCTTCGTTGCGGTTAACTATTTTTTGTAATCTGCAGTTAATCCATCTTCTCATTAAATTGATATGCAGCGCAATCTTTAGCATTTTTGTTTACCAACACCGTGCCATGTGATACAAGATGATCGACCGGATCAAAAGACGCTGATTATGATCCACACTTAATATTTTCAACAATAAATTGTAAAGTAAGTTATTAATACTCAATGAATAGCAATCAACAATATTATGGTTCTGAGGTAGACTCTTCGACCTCCTCCCAAACAGCAACACCGTCGCTGCAACAGCAACAATCACAGCACAATTCGCCTTCACAAACACTTCAGAACCAACACGAATTAGAACAACAAGAATCAAACCCGGCGGAAACGTCAGTTAAAGCCGAGCCTGAACAACAGACTGACGAGTCACCTAACGGTAAGGACTCGGAAACAAAAAAAAAGAGAGCAGGACCAAAGAGGCGAAAAGTTACTCATGGTATGTTATGTAATCGTGGATTATGCAGCGACTATTCTGTATGTTTGACAACGTGACTATTTGCTTGTGTAGCTTGCGTTTACTGCCGACGTTCACATATGACCTGTGATGATGGTAGGTGTGCAAATTGCGAACAAGAAATACGAGGCAAGGATGCCGCGACCTAATAATTTCTATTTTACTCAATGCAGGGAGGCCGTGCCAAAGATGTATAAAACGGAGCATAGGTCATCTATGTCATGACGAGCCAAAGGGCGCTCATGGCGCTCAGATAATGAATCAACCACCTGCTGTTGTGACTCAGAATGTTATGAATGCGTTGTCGCATGTTAATTCGGAAGGTATATCCATCATTCTTATATTCTCGGTCTCATATCCAATATATAGTCTATTATTATTTTTCTAACTCTGTCTTATGTCTAGTGCTTTGTGGCCCCCCGAATCTTGCTAATGTATCACTTTCTGGTTACAATCCTATACCTTCCTATTCACAATTTCCTACGGCCCCATTGACGTTTGCAAGTGAACACATGGGCAATGAGTTCACAGTAATTACTGATTTTCTAGAAAGTGCAAATGGACATCATACATATCAGCACGCTGACGGTACTCTCGTGAACACTACTGAGAAGTTTTTTTTAATAGCCGCTGATCCATCCGATGGAACATCACAAGACAGATTGATGCAAGTGATAGCTGCAAAGTTTGAGGCTGGACTATTGAAACCATACAACTACGTAAATGGTTACGCGAGATTACAGAAACATATGGAGACTCAGTGAGTATGACTGAATTTAATTTGTATGCTCTCTCAATGCTAATGTTTTATCGACGAAACGCTTATTTGCTTTGTCTTTCAAATAGTATGTCCAATTTAAGTCGACAAAGAATCGTCAATTCTTTAGGGAAATTTAGACCTCATTTTAGAGCCGTGGCCCAATCTTTGACTGACATGGATTTGGTGCTTGTTGAGGAAGCATTCGAGAGACTTTTACTGGTTAGGCTTTGCTTATCGTTATTTATACAGTACGCACCGCGCTGGGCTTACATTTATGATCGGTTACAGGATTACGATAGGGTCTTTAGTTCTATGGGAATTCCTGCATGTCTTTGGCGAAGATCAGGAGAGATTTACAAAGGCAATGAGGAATTTGCTAAGCTAATTGGTGTGCCAACTGAAACATTGCGGGAGGGCAGAATGTGTATATACGAAGTAAGAGTTTATTTTTCCTACAAATTGTTCTTGATTGTCACTATGTAAGAATTTTACCGCAGCCTTTCTGATATCTATTAATGCAATATTTTGTAAGCTAATGGCCGAAGACTCTGCTGTAAATTACTGGGAAGTATGTATAAAAGTTCACGAACACCGGTACACTTTTTTTTTTTGCACCGAATTTGACACTTACTTTCATTAAATCGTACAGAAATATGGAAATATAGCCTTTGATCCTGGACAGAAGGCGGTCCTAACCTCATGTATACTCAAAAATCCTGATCCGGAAAGTAGAACGACAATACAATGTTGTTTTTCATTTACCATTAGGCGGGATAAATATAATATGTAAGCACAAGTCAGACATTTTCTGTGTTGTCCATTTATTTCAGTGGTTTAGTTCTATATCTAACCAAATCTAAATTTTCGATCTTTATAACTGAATCCTGATAATAGTCCGGTAAGTATTTCAAAAATTTCAGTGACGCCTTACGACCCGTATAAATATGTTCATAATTTACGATATTTATATTTTCACAGTCTGCCATTGTTGGTAACTTTCTACCTCAGACTTCATAAGCCAATGAACAAAGTTATCAGAAGCCATGTACCGTTACGGTATTGTAATTATTATACACATTAATTGCGCTTGTGTTAATATAGCAACAACAATTCAGCAGGCCATGAGTACTTGAAACGAGTAGTTGATACACACGCTACTATTGCTATTGATACGCCAGCTTTAATAAATGTAATTTGTAGGTATGTCATAAATCTCCGCTTAATGTGACAGCTACTTGCCGTGTGTTCGTATATGGGTGGATGATTATTCAAATTGACATGAATTTTCCATCATACATGCGTGGTATCTACAACGCATGGCCATGAATTAGACCATGATAAGGACACATTTCACCTTTTGCTATATATCGAATAATCTTCATTGACAACCTTCTGCCTGCTCCTCTTCAAGCTTTGGAAGATAATACATTTGTGTGTCCTAGTTTTTACTATTATCTCACGTGTAACTGTATGAACACTTTTACGGAGGTATCACCAGTCAATTGCGTCTTTAACGTGCGACAATTTGAGATAGTTTTATTATCGAAGTAACTGTATAGCAAAGATAAAATGCGATTCAACTGACTAGCCGAATATGCCTTGTTATTCCCTCTGTTTGGGCTTGTTGTCATTGTGTCAATATCAAGAATAAACAGGAAAGGCGCTAAATAAATAATTACTGCGTGGATTTTAGTCAGTCTTAAATGAAACAGGGATTAGAATAAAGGCAGTAGTACGAACTAAGTTCGGTTAGCATCCCCCTACATACAAAAAGGGTCACAAAATATGTCTCTTTTGCGTCAGGGTATTTATTACTTTATTAATTATTAATAAGCGGGCTTTCATTTCTTAACACTCGTATGTTTGTTAAACTATTCTTCTCTATCTGGTCTGATCCTCCAGCGTCCGCTTAATCTATAGCTAGTTGCTACTTTAACTTTCGTAAGCTGGGTTACCCGGCCGGCCTAAACAACAGACTTGGGGCTACAACTGATACTAGTAATAGTCCACACCGAAGATTGTACAAACGACGTGTATTTAAAGGTATTCCTTATAATTGTTTCGGCCGCTGTCTGCTTTAAGAACTGTAATCAATACATATAGTTCCCATTCATAGCACCATATTTGTCATACAGGGGAACTTCCCGTTACACACACAACGTTTCGGATGCTGCGTATTTAATCGACAGGACCCCAATATATTACTGATAGCACATCTAACAATACAAACTGTTCCAAAAAATTTCACGTATTCAATCAACACAAACTTCGTATATTGGATAAGAATTTAACACCGTTTCAATGCTGAGAAAGGTTTTCGCTATATGTGGTACTGGTGCATTTATACCCGGTTGCTCTAGAATGAAAAAAGGACGTCATCGCGAGTCATATAACAGAGCAGCTGAACAGGGATATGCCAGTGCATTGTATAGTCTTGGTTACTGTTACCAATATGGAACTGGAGTAGAAAGAGATAAAACAAAAGCAATCGAGTTATATCACAGAGCCGCTGAACGAGGACACGCCAGTGCACAATATAACCTTGCTGCGTGTTATGAAGATGGAGTTGACATAGAAAAAGATGAGCAAAAGGCAGTAGAGTTGTATCAAAAGGCTGCTGAACAAGGATATTCCAGTGCACAATGTAGTCTCGCTGTATGTTATGCCAACGGAATTGGAGTAGAGAAAGATGAGCAAAAGGCAGTTGTGTTTTATCAAAAAGCTGCGGCACAAGGAAATGCCAGTGCACAATGTAATCTTGCTATATGTTATAAAGATGGAGCTGGCATAGAAAAAGATGAACAAAAAGCAGTTGAGCTATATCAAAAAGCTGCTGAACAAGGACATACTGGTGCAATATGTAGCCTTGGTTACTGTTACAACATTGGAATTGGAGTAGAAAAAGATGAACAAAAAGCAGTTGAGCTATATCAAAAAGCTGCTGAACAAGGACATTCCAGTGCACAATATAACCTTGCCTTATGTTTCAAAGATGGAATTGGGGTAGAAAGTGATGAACAAAAAGCAATCGAGTTTTATCAAAAAGCTGCTGAACAAGGACATGCTAGTGCACAATATAATCTTGCCCTACATTATAAAGATGGAATTGGAACAGAAATTAATGAAAAAAAAGTGTTTGAGTTATATCAAAAAGCAGCTCAACAAGGACATACTGGTGCATTATGTAGCCTTGGTTACTGTTATAATATTGGAATTGGAGTAGAAAAAGATGAGCAAAAAGCAGTTGAGTTTTATCAAAAAGCAGCTGAACAAGGACATGCCAGTGCACAATGTAATCTTGCTCTATGTTATAAAGATGGAATTGGAGTAGAAAAAAATGAACAAAAAGCAGTTGAATTATATCAAAAAGCTGCTGAACAAGGACATGCCAATGCACAATATAACCTTGCTGTATGTCATGAGGATGGAATTGGAGTAGAAAAAGATGAAAAGAAAGCAGTTGAACTGTATCAAAAGGCTGCTAAAGAAGGACATGCCAGTGCACAATATAACCTTGCCTTATGTTATGAAGATGGATTCGGAGTAGAAAGAGATGAACAAAAAGCAGTTCAACTGTATCAAAAAGCAGCTGAACAAGGACATGTTAATGCACAATATAATCTTGCTGTATGTTATGAAGATGGAATTGGAATAGAAAAAAATGAAATGAAAGCAGTTGAACTGTATCAAAAAGCTGCTGAAAAAGGACATTCCAGTGCACAATATAATCTTGCTTTATGTTATGAAGATGGAATTGGAGTAGAAAAAGATGAACAAAAAGCAGTTGAGTTATATCAAAAAGCTGCTGACCAAGGACATGCCAGTGCACAATGTAACCTTGCTTTATGTTATAAATATGGAATTGGAGTAAGAAGAGATGAACAAAAAACGGTTGACTTGATTCAAAAAGCTGCTAAACAAGGACATGCCAGTGCACAATATAATCTTGCTATATGTTATGAAGACGGAATTGGCCTAGAAAAAGATGAACAAAAAGCAGGTGAAATATATCAAAAAGCTACTGAGAGAGATGCCAGTATGCAATTTAATGGGATTGGATTAGAAATTGATAAACAAATAGCTGCTGAACAAGAACATATCCATGTGCAATATGACCTTGCTGAATGTTATGAAGATGGAACTGGAGTAGGAAGAGATGAGCAAGAGTTATATCATAAAGCTGCAGAACAAGTAGAAAGTAATAAACAAAAAGTTGCTGAACAAGGACATGCTAGTGAACAATTTAATGGAATTGAAGCAGAAAGTGATGAACAAAAACATATCAATACACGATATAGCCTTGCTATATGTTATGAAGATGAAATTGGAGAAAAAGATGAACTAGAAGCAATTGAGTTATATCAAAAAGCAGCTGAAGGAGATGACTATACACAATTTAATGGAATTGGACTAGAAAGTAATGAAATTGAAGTAGAAAGTGGTGAACAAGAAGATGATAGTGTGCAATCTAATGAAATTGAAGCAGAAAGTGGTGAACAAGAAGATGATAGTGTGCAATCTAATGAAATTGAAATAGAAAGTGGTGAACAAGAAGATGATAGTGTGCAATCTAATGAAATTGAAATAGAAAGCAATGAACAGAAAGCAGCTGAGTTATATCAAAAAACAGTTGAACAAGAAGATACCAGTGTACAATCTAATGAAATTGAAATAGAAAGTGGTGAACAAGAAGTGACTGAACAAGTGCAATATAATAGGATTGGAGTAGAAAATAATGAACAGGAAGCTTTTGAATTATATCAAGATACAGTTGAACAAGGGGATGACAATGTACAATATAGTGAAATTGGAGATGAACAAGAAGTAGCTGAACAAGGAGATGGCAGTGTGCAATCTAATGAAATTGAAGTAGAAAGTTATGAACAAGAAATAGCTGAACAAGGAGATAACAGTGTGCCATATGAAATTGGAGTAGAAAGTTATGAAAAGGGAGCTTTTGGATTATATCAAAATACAGATGAACAAGGAGATGACAGTATGCAATATAGTGAAATTGGAGTAGAAAATGATGAACAAGAAGCAGTTGAGTTAGATCAAAATAGTGAAGATGGTGAACAAGTAGCTGAACAAAGAGATGACAGTGTGCAATCTAATGAAATTGAAGTAAAAAGTGATGAACAGAAGGCAGCTGAATTATATCAAAAAAGTGATGAACAAGAAGTAGCTGAACAAAGAGATGACAGTGTGCAATCTAATGAAATTGAAGTACAAAGTGATAAACAGGAAGTTGTTGAGTTATATCAAAATACAGTTGAACAAGATGACACTGCACAATATAATGAAATTGAAGTAGAAAGTTATGATCAGGAAGCAGTTGAGTTAGATCAAAATACAGTTGACCAAGGAGATGCCATCATGTGGGAAGCTTTTAAGTTATTTCAAAATATAGTTGAACAAGAAGACACTGCACAATATAATGAAATTGGAGTAGAAAGTCATGAACAGGAAGCAGTTGAGTTAGATCAAAATACAGTTGAACAAGAAGATGCCATTGTGTGGGAAGCTTTTAAGTTATTTCAAAATATAGTTGAACAAGGAGATGACACTGCACAATATAATGGAATTAGAGTAGAAAGTTATGAACAGGAAGCAGTTGAGTTAGATCAAAATAGTGAAATTGGAGTAGAAGATGATGAACAAGTAGCTAAACAAAGAGATGACAGTGTGCAATCTAATGAAATTGAAGTAGAAAGCAATGAACAGAAAGCAGTTGAGCTACATCAAAAAACAGCTGAACAAGAAGATGATAGTGTACAATCTAATGAAATTGAAGTCAAAAGTGATGAACAAGAAGTAGCTGAACAAAGAGATGATAGTGTACAATTGAATGAAATTGAAGTAGAAAGTAATAAACAGAAAGCAGCTGAGTTATATCAAAAAACAGCTGAACAAGAAGATGACAATGTGCAATCTAATGAAATTGGTGCAGAAAGTGATGAACAAGAAGTAGCTGAACAAGGGGATGCCAGTGTACAATCTAATGAAATTGGTGCAGAAATCAATGAGCAGAAAGCAGTTGAGCTACTTCAAAAAACAGATGCACAAGGAGTAGCTGAACAAGAAGTAGTTGAACAAGTGCAATATAATGAAATTGGATTAGAAAATGATGAACAGAAAGCAGCTGAGCTACTTCAAAAAGCAGCTGAACAAGAAGATAACAATGTGCAATCTATTGAAATTGGAGTAGAAAATGAAGACAACAATGTGCAATCTATTGAAATTGGAGTAGAAAATGAACAAGTAGCTGAACAAGGAGATACCAGTATGCAATCTAATGAAATTGGAGTAGAAAATGATGAACAGAAAGCAGCTGAGCTACTTCAAAAAATGGCTGAACAAGAAGATAACAATGTGCAATCTATTGAAATTGGAGTAGAAAATGAAGACAACAATATGCAATCTATTGAAATTGGAGTAGAAAATGAACAAGTAGCTGAACAAGAAGATACCAGTATGCAATCTAATGAAATTAGAGTAGAAAATGATGAACAGAAAGCAGCTGAGTTATATCAAAAAACAGCTGAACAAGAAGATAACAATGTGCAATCTATTGAAATTGGAATAGAAAATGATGAACAAGTAGCTGAACAAGGAGATACCAGTATGCAATCTATTGAAATTGGAGTAGAAAGTGAACAAAAAGTAACTAAACAAGGAGATGACAGTGTGCAATATAATGAAATTGGAATAGAAAATGATGAACAGAAAGCAGCTGAGTTATATCAAAAAACAGCTGAACAAGAAGATAACAATGTGCAATCTAATGAAATTGGAGCAGAAAGTGAACAAAAAGTGACTGAACAAGGAGATGACAGTGTGCAATCTAATGAAGTTGAAGTTGGAAGTGATGAACAGAAAGCAGTTGAGCTATATCAAAAAACAGCTGAACAAGGACATGCCAGTGCACAATATAACCTTGCTCTATGTTATAAAGATGGGATTGGAGTAGAAAAGGATGAACAAAAAGCAGTGGAGTTATATCAAAAAGCAGCTGAACAAGGACATGCCAGTGCACAGTATAATCTTGCTCTATGTTATAAAGATGGAATTGGTGTAGAAAAAGACAAGAAAAAAGCAGTTGACTTTATTCAAAAAGCAGCTGATCAAGGAAATGCCTGTGCTCAATTTAAGCTGGCTGCATATTATAAAGTTGGACTTGGAGTAGAAAAAAGTGAGCAGAAAGCAGTTGAGTTAACTCAAAAAGCAGCTGAACAAGGGCATGCCAATGCACTATATAACCTTGCTACATATCATAAAAATGGAACTGGAGTAGAAAAAAATGAAGAAAAAGCCATTGAGTTATATCAAAAAGCTGCTGAACAGGGAGATGCCAATGCACAATTTAAACTGGCTTCATGTTATAAGCTTGGAATTGGAGTAGAAAGAAATGTGCAAAAAGCAACAGAGTTAACTCAAAAAGCAGCTGAACAAGGACATATCAATGCACAATATAACCTTGCTATATATTATAAAAATGGAATTGGCATAGAAAAAAATAAGCAAAAAGCAATTGAGTTTTTTCAAAAAGCTGCTGAACAAGGACATGCCATTGCACAATCTAAGCTGGCTGCATTTTGTAACTAGGAAAGTGAATGAGCAAAAAGAAGTTGGGTTAATTTAAATAGCTGAACAATGATATACCTAAACATTTTTTTTAATTCTAAATAATAACTTCTAATGTATCCAATATAACATTACTGTACATTGTAATGATGGAATTGGAATAGGAAAAAAACAAACAGAAAGCAGTTGAGTTATTATTGTATCAAAAAGCCACTGAACAAGAAAATTTATTGCACAATAGAACCTCTAAGATGGAATTGGACTAGAAATAATAAACTAGAGATAGTTGAATTATATCATGAAACAGCTGAACAAGAACATGTTAATGTCAGTACACAATATAATTTTGCTGCAGTTATGAAGATGATCTCAGTGTAATTCAACCTTCTGTATATTATACAATGGTAATGGAAAAAAAATGAATATGAATTAATTGAGTTGTATGAAAAAAGCACATATGTTAGTGCAAATTAGTATTAAGGGTAGTAGATATTATAATTATAGAAAGATGTTGGAACAGGTTTTGACATTAAGTTTGTAATCAATTTCTACCAAGAAAGAGCTCAAATCTAATATTAGTATAGTTGCATAATAATAGATGTATTTGACATATGTAATTTATCTTCCAATTTACAGTCATTTACATTAATGGTATTTGCTCAATTTTATATCTAATTGTTCAGTATGTGTCTGCATTTACCCCATTCAATTTTACAATACATACCAAAAAATATTTTGTCTCTTTTGAATATTAAATAGCAAGTGTAGTAAACAACTTTATAATAATAATAAAGATGTATGAAATACTAGTATTATAATTGGCTCCTGAAAGAAAATTTTGTTCAAAATTTAGTTCTAAAGGGCAGTTATAGCTATAATGTTAATAGTCTTTATCCTAAGACAATGTGTAGTCTTGCTTAGATTCATTGCATCAATTAAGATGTAGCTAATTCTTGGAGGCATCTCTTTATTGCTAAGTTGTAAACTCACACTTGTACAGTATGTTGTACCAAAATATTTGAATGATGAAATATTGACCTGTTAATGGAACCATTCTTTCTCTCCAGTCCAATATTCCCTAACTTTTATAAGCTGGCTTATCTGATTTGTAATTACCCCCCAAATAAAACTTATTAGAAAAGCAACTATATATCAATATAGTCTTTAGCTGAAGAGTGTATAATTGGAATTTTTTATAAACGTTCCTAGAATGAGTTTTTATGCATGTCAGTGATACATACCCTAAACTTTCATTAATAAGAGCCCCCATATGATTTGTTGATTATTTTGCAGTTTTTAAGCCATGACCAAACATCTCATGAATAAGAGCCCCCCTTATATGATAAAGGGGGCTCTTATTCATGAGAGCTTACAGTATATTAATATTCTTTGTTAATTTAGAATAATAAGCGCATTAAAGAGGATGACGGTAATTTATTGCAGAACATCTCTTATTATCAAAATAAACCTATGCCTTATTTTCTTAGGTTCCAAGAAAGGAGGGCTACTAAATAAAAGTCTTGATTAAATATTACGGTAATTAATTCAACAGAATAGTTGGATTAAGAAAAATTAACGAATTGTTTTGCAGATGTGCCTAAGTCCAAAAAGCCTGTGGTGGAGTAGCATCGACTATACTAGTAATGTTGTTTTTTATTTTTGTCTCTCCAAACCCAGTTTTCTAACAACTCACTAAGTATTCGTTATCATTTAATTTTTCCAAGTAGGTTTGGTCGATTACATATTCCTTAAGTACGTGGTAGCAACTCCAGCGCGTCCAGGCGTTGTTCTAATGCGAGTTCCCGAAATGATGAATAGTTGATGAAGCGGCGACGATGAATTCGTTGGTAATACTGAAGATTGAAATGGCATTGGAGAGAATTATTCAAAAATTCTCACGCGTGTTCTTCGAGCGAAACAACAACAGTATGACTGGACGCAACCCCACGGATTTAGGAATTTACTGCCTGAAGAATATAAAAAGAAAGGGACCGATTAAATAGATAAAGATAATAATTGAGAATAATGAGTTTCATATCAACACATTGCTAAATAAATGACGTAAAGTCCTACGGCTCCGCTCCATGCACCGCCAATACGGTAAGAAATTATTTAATGTTAAATAAACGCGCATAAAGTTAAATAACATTTTTATAACCACATGATTGTTTAAATTTACCGAATCGAATATTACCGTGCGGGTCCTGCGGGTCCGTAGACAACACATATATAATATGCTTAGCGTAATAACAATAATTAGATAAACTGGTCTTTGTCAATTGCTCACCTTTTCTCTGTTTCGACTCTGACTGGAAAATTTCTAGGTCTTATAATATACATTACGTGGGGGTGCTGAAAAGTTTTGCGTGTGGCTCTCTAACTAGAGATTGCATCAGTTTAACAATAATCATCAAATGCGTATGTTTCATGTAACAAACGAAAAAAGTAGATGGAAATTCATTATCTCATTGTTTTTTTTTGTAAATCGACTGGATGAAAATAAGCCGTGAGAACCAACGATACTTTATTTTCGCTTCTTGGAAAAATGGCAGAAATGCGACTCAAATCCACAAGGAGTTGGTGAATGTAGAAGGGGAACAAGCATTGTCTATCAACACAATTAGACGCTGGATTGCTATATTCAAAGACGGGGAAGAAGAAATTAAAGACAAGGCTCGTTTTGGACGTTCTCGCGAAGCCGTGACGTCAGAAAAAATTGCCAAGGTCGAGGATATTGTTAGCAATAACCGCACATTTTTATTAGAAAATTTAGCCAACGGAATCTGAAAACATTTTGCATAATGAGCTGAGCCAGGGAAGAACAACTGTTTGTGACGTTATGCTTTATTACGACAATGCCGCACCACCTAAGGCAACGATAATAACAGAGTATTTTCATAACACGAATGAAACTTTGCCATACAGTCCAGACTGTGTTCCTTGTGATTTTTTCTTATTCCCTCGAATCAAGAAAAAAAAACCGAAGGGAAAAAGATTTGATAAGGCCCAAAAACCGACTATGAGAAGTCTTTCCAGAGTTGGCAAATCGTCTGCAACGTTACATAGATGTTAATGGAGAGTATTTTGAGGGAATGAAATAGGTGTATCGATAATTATTATGAAATTTTTGGAAATAAAGTTCCACGCGCAAAACTTTTCAGCACCTTGAATTATCGGCATACTTTCTATAATTATCAAATACATTAGATAATGTACGTTTAGATTTATGCGTTACTCACCGAATTTCGTAGTTAAAGAGTATATAGAATTAATTCTCGGTGGAAAACCAAGTGGTCGAGTATCTTGGATTCAATTACCTCCCTCACACTTTGAAGTAGTACGCTGACTGCGTCATAGGATCAGCAACTCTTTGGTGAATTTCATCTATCGATTCAAATTTGTTCTTGTGTTGCATGGTTTCTTGTTTGGTAAAAAACCCAACTTTTTAATACCTTAGACTTACTAGCAATTAACGGATAACTGGCCAAGATAATAAGACCGATGCTGCAGACGTCTTACGCATATTATAGGGTTTGTAATTATTACCATTGGTTACTAACAAAATGTGCACCGGAAAGTTTTATTCGAATCGAACGCGTCGTCAGCTATAATCATTTCAAAAATGTACTTCTGTTGGACCTTCCAGAGGTAATACTTATTAGAGAAGTCGATAAAGGTGAATAGTTAACAAAGTTAAGACGGGTTTGTGTAAGACAAATACAAATCTAGTTGTGCAATCTATTTCGATAATCTTTGTCATTCAGATAATCGAAAAATAAAATTCACCGAGACTTTTACTTTTATTTATTGACGTCATTTCATACGTTTTGATTAGCTTAAACTATTATAAGTAATTATTGCTTTCTTGCGTATCGTCACAAAATTGTTAGTTAAAATAATGCGTTACACCATCATACTTAATTTGTATTTTTGCCAAAATTGGACCATTATTCATGAATTTCCTAATTGATAATAAAAGTGAGTCGCAGTTTATAAAGAGTACTGCCAGTTTTGCTTGTCAGTGACTAGGCTCCTTTTCATTTCATATTTCGGTTTCTGTTCCTTTTCAAATTTGGGTTGGATATCTAATTTAGGTAAAACATCAGACTTTGTTACTCATCAAAAAGAAGAAAAGAAAAGAAAAAAAAAGACAGACGACACACGTATTCAATTGTGTCGCCTCCTACAAATGACATCAGCTCTAGGAGAATACCAATGAGCAATTACATTTAATGTTGCAGGGGGCCAAAAGCTTTAATATCTATACAGGTCTACTATTACGTCTTTGCATCCATCTCGACATTACTGCCAACAAATCATTCAAGTAGAAAGCAACCTATATTAGAAGAAATACACAGTAACTCTCGATATAATGATCCCTCGATAATATGATGTTGGCTAATATGATGCTTTTTCCCGGGCCCAA
>CAJVPI010000103.1:0-53852 GCA_910592345.1 Paraglomus brasilianum
TGTTAAATTGATTCCACTTGAGATAACAGACGAGACACATGATTTATATTATGCCGAGGTAAACCATTTACTTATGCATCATGTTTGAATAGTTTAAATAATTATCGACTTATTATTATGTATTATTTCCACTAGTTATGTGATAAGCATCCAGATATTCTTGCCACGGATGTTTGGGTTACCATCGGATTCACATATGATGCAAGCGAACAAAAGTATTGCCTAATAAAAGAAAAGCATGAGGGGCATGGATTATGTCTGGCGTGTACAGAGCGACTAGATCCAAAGATAAATCTATTCTGTTATGAATGTAAAGCACCACGACCGCTTTATTGGACTATGGGAAACAAGTCATTGGATTTATTTATTATGGAATCATGGAGTAATATGGAGCATATATTCGACGCGTATATACAATGGATAGAATACTCTCTATTGACAAACGTACGAGAGATGACATCATTACACCATGGATGTACACATATAGCCGAATGTTTAGAACTGACAACAAATGAATTGACATGTGTGACACTCAAAAAGATAGTTGACGAAGGGGACGATCAGTCATTTGATTTTCATCAGGTAAGTGTAAAATGTAAATAGTATTATTAACGTGTGTTTTTTGTTGTAACGACTGTATTTGTTTATTCAAATAGCTAACTAAGGAATACCCAGCGATATTAACACCCGAGAATATTTGGTTTTGTGTGTCCTTTATTAAGCACAGCTAAGGTGGACCCCTAGAGCTGGTTTTATCACATCGAGAATATTTGGATAATCGGGATCACTCAGGAGCCATCTACTCGGGAATATTATTTAGTTTTCTACCATGAAATACGTTCGATATTGGACAGGTTTATACGAAATAATGATCGTGTTGAGTACATGCAGTATAGCAACTTTTACGAACTCAATGAGATCGGATCTGGTGGTTATGGAACAGTTTATACTGCCAGATATAAAAGCGAGTTAGAAGAACGTATTAGTATGGAGAAAACTGTTGTACTCAAACGGTTTAAGAGTTTTGATGAAACGCCGGAATTGTTTATTTCTGAGGTAAGCAATTGTGATGTTATTAATTAAAGTATATTGAATCTGACTCTGTTTATTTTTATTTATTAGTTCAGAAATCATGCCAAGTGCATAGTAATAGACTTTGATTTATTCCTCAAAATTTATGGAGTCACACAAGACCCAGAAACAAAAGAGTACATGATTGTTATGCAATATGCTAACGATGGTAGTCTTTTGTCTTATTTGGATCAATATACTATGACGTGGAGGAGTAAATTATGGTGTTTGAGGTATATTGCAAATTATCTAAAAAATATTCACTATGTGGGATTAGTACATTGTGATCTTCATGGCGGAAACATAGTTTTGAATAATTACAGTACTCCATTGATATGCGATCTTGGTCTCTCACGATCAGTGAATTCACATGAGTCAAATTCAACCATTCGAGGCGTTTTACCCTTTATTGCACCGGAAGTCTTCAATACATGCAAATTTACTCAGAAATCAGATGTGTATTCTTTTGGTATCGTTATGTATTTGATTGCTACTGGTGAACCACCCTTTAGAGATAGAGAATTTGATAGAGGCTTAGTATGCGACATTATGGGCGGACTACGACCATCGATGCCTGATTCCGCACCAGAGGAATACAAGAAACTTGCCGAGCGGTGTTGTGATGCTGATCCTGATAAGCGTCCAGATACACGAGAACTTGTGAATGATATTGACGAGCTTATTAGAGAGATCAAATATGACAGCAATGCATGGAATTCCGTTTATTATAATGATGTAAAACCCTTACCACGTCTCGAGAAATAGAGTAAATATTCTAGTGCGCTCTTACCTACCGGAGATCTGCCTAAACCGAGAAATAGTTATGAGATGTCAATTGAGTTTCAGGTATGAAGACAACTTGGTTATAGATGAAGTCAATTTAGAATATTAACATCGTCCACTGCTTATGATTTAGTGACTCAAACGCTCTTTGAATAAACTTGTAATTCGCGGGTTTTACTCAAGGGTTTACTCCTCTTACAACTAAATAAATTAAATACGATATGCGTCAATATGAGTTAAAAATAAAATCGATCACGTTTACTGAATATGTAAGCAATATAGAGAGTACATTATTTAATGTTTATGAAACTGGTAATGAGCTGAATAAAGTGCGTAGCTACATTCGAGCTCTGTTCGCTGGACGGTGAAACTTCATTGTCAACCTGACATGTCAAAATGTGCAGTCGGCCAATGGGGCAAGATTATCTTGCTCAATATTACACATATGATTTGCATGTGTGTAACATGATACCTACGAACCGCAGAATGGGATTGAATTGTTACGGTCGGTTTGGGAGATTCGCGTAGGGTGTTCGGGATGTTACCAGATTAGCTTCGTGCTACCGCCCTTAATACGGTAGATGTTCTTTGTTTTCACGATTATATATCAATGATGGTAATGATGGATGTAGTGGTTTTTTGTAGAGGTGAAGGTGTGTAAGTAAATAGTCGATCGTAAACATTAGTTAGTAATATATATCAGTAGTAAATTTTTGTTAGTGTTTGTTTTTGTTAATGTGGTGTTGTTGTCAACGGCATCATTTAGTAAAAAGCTATCGTTTTCAATGATAAGCTTATTACAAAATGATGTGTCAATGTTTTGAGCAGATTCGCGATAGCCAATAATATATGTAGTACACAGTGCATCTGCTATCGGTTGGTCCATAGATTGTCGGTATTTTATTAGAAGTATGTTCCATACGTGAGAGCTAATATTTCCATAGCGAACTGCTTCTAACAGTTGGTAGAACTGCGTATCCTTTTCTTGACGACGAGATGCTGTTAAAAAAAGTGGATAAAATGCTGACCAAATAGGTGATAAATATATTGGTTGGATAATGGTATTTAAAACGCGATAGTCACTTGGTGACCAGAATGCGGGAAGATGCGATAAAAACAGAGCCCATGCCTGCTCGAAATCTTTCGATTGAAGAAAATTTCTGACCTCCTGTGAGAACTAAAACCTTAGTTCATTCCACTGCTTATCGATGATATTACGCAAGTGATGAACCATCCATCCACTCATATCCCTCGAACGCGTAACGATCCAAATTTAACGGTATCCACAACACAAATAAAACTTGCCATACACAAGTGTACCATCTATATCATATCAACCGTGTGAAATAACGTTTGATTTGCCCCATTCCCAACCTGCCTGAGCATATACAAGCACCCATAATTCAATTATTTATTCAATATCTCGGATCAAACAAGCATGGAAAGACGCCAACGAGTCCCAACGTCTTTGCGCTTGATGCATTGAACTGTACGTCGAGCATACTCCTATTTCGACACTTGAGCAACTTCTCCGGTTATGCCTCCCCGAACCCTCCATGTGACCAGAACCAATGCCACACTTTTAAATAAGTTTCGAATGGCGTTATAAAGCAAATTCTCGTGCCTTTCAATCTATAGAAAATGAAGAAGAAAATTAGCAAAAGAACAAATAACCAAGACAAATTCATAAAACTCGACGCAAAAATTACGCGCAACGGACGACGTGATGGTCGCTCTAATATCATAGCCCATCCATAAAATAAGCGAGTGTCCTGACTTCCGAAGCAAAGCAAATTCCGAAAATATGCCTGAGGCGCGTTATGTAATTCACAGTTACAGTAGGTAGTCTCTTTATCAGCAACATTGTTTAGCCAATATATCGAATCTCTCAGATTCTTTATCCAACGCTGCTTTACTCAGATTCGCCATCAAAAATGATTGAAGTTTTTGGATGGTACTTTATACACGCCTTGTGTCCCTTGAGTGCTCCAGTGGAACGGCAGTAGACTCAACTCTTATTGTGAAAGCACAGCTAATTGTTTTAGTTTCCTTATATAGCTTGTCTAACAGCAAACCTAAACTATGAATTAATCTTTAGGCTATATCGAAAAATTGCACTCCGTCTCGCTATTCGTTTGGCTGCGCGCGAGCCTGATATCTCATTTGATAATAACAGCCGTGAACATTATAATTTTGGCAATGTTGTATGCTAGCAAAGTCGGGAGGAGAAATACAAATGCAACTTCTTGGAGCCTTGATGAATAATTCCGACAGAAATGCAATTTCAGGTAATGCTAAAGGTTACTACGTAGAAGTACAGAAGATGAGTTTGGAGACTCTAAATAAATAAAGTGTCTCCAATACCAAATACCATGAATCGTATGTTTTGGATCATTCCAATCATCCGGGTAAGCTTTTGAAGGATAAAATTCGGCATACATTATTTATCGAAAGCAAATATACTTGTTTTTTCCTTTTGCTGAAAAAGAAAAAGAAAAAAAAATAATTAACGTTCAACGGATATTGCCTCGGCGTGGTTAAACGCAAGGAAATGTCTTCTTTTTTTTTTTTTTGCAACGATGCTGTTCACATTCTCTTCATCGGCAAGCCCGTTGGCCATAACATTTCTTAGCATTAACAACGTTCATGTATTTAGAATAAATTCATTACGCGTAATAAACGATTTTCCATTACATTATACATGGAAACAGAACCAGTCCCTCGCTCTTCCTTGGTTTTGGCGTTTTGCATGGTCAGTAGAGAACTCGAGAAATTTTAGCTTCTTTGAAAATTAAATACCAATCCTTGTCGGGTTGGATCATATATTTTTGTTCATTGCTATGATAATTATTCGAAGCAATAGGAAACTGTTTGTGAAGTGTAGAAGTCATTTACTCGTATATCATTTAATTTTAACTTTGTATGTACTTCCAAATAACCTCCAATGAAATTCCTCGACACGAATAGTGAGTCTTCAAGTTACTTGTGCACTCGATAGAAAACAAGAAAATAGCGCGCGAAAATATGCATTAATGCAAATGCAGTCGTATGTAAATGGAGTTATATACACGCCTGTACGTGACGCATGCGTTGATGGTTTGCTTGGACTAGTGAAGAGAAACGATACTCGATTCATTAGAAATACAATTGATCAGAAAGACGTACTTGTTATGACAAGTGGAATATGTTACATTGGATTAAAAATGGGGGAGCATATATTCAGTATCTTATGTTACATTTCATTCCTTTCATCCATACACTCACAGTCATTAACGATTTAGAGAACCTATATAAATAAGCGCTCTTCTACTTAATTATCCATACCTACGACTCTTAATAAAATCCGAGTCTTTTGAATACATACCCAAACACTAACACAAAATGCCACCCACTACCGTAACGGCCTTCTAGTCGCCAGACCTATCATTAAACCACCTCCTTCCCATTACTGTCGATAGAATACATATAATCTTTTATCAATATAACCATCTCTAAATACTCCATATATTTCAAGCCATGAGATAAAAATTCGGGTTAATCATAAAATTTTATCGAATATTAATCTTTGTACAATTAATAACTTTATACCAGATGTAAGAAGAATTATGATGTTGAATGAATATGATAAGATGTGAGCCTACAAGTGTCTTTTGGTTTACATTTGAAATGAAGCCTCTTCTTCATGAAATGCTGGTGCTCGCCTCGCCTGTTCGAACTCGTTACTAAAAGATATTCGCAAAGAACGTATGAAATGGTAATGTATGTAGTAACTGAGAAACTATAAATGACGTAGATAAAACAAGCCACCTACCTGTCATCATCAGGTGCAGGCCGTCTTCTTGCCGGACGGTTGAGCTCTGGTTCTCTACAGCTTTGTTGCATTACTGAATCCCTCGCAGAATAGATAGGTTCGTATTCCTGTGTTAAATTAGCTTTAGACATTAGCATATTTACAGAGTTTGGAATTTGATAATAGATATGTTGATTTCGTTATAATAATTCCAATAGTTATAATAATTCTTTTTCTAGAATGTTCTCAACCATTTCACATTCAGTCGTCCCACCCGCTTCTCGGGATAACCTACGGACCCCTTCCTCTCCAATTCCCTCCCTCCTTCCTTCCATCCTTCTTTTATCCTAGACAACTCAACACTCGACCTTCCATCAACACTCACCTTTAACTGAACCTTAAACCCTTCATTTGGATTCATACAAAATCTCCTATTCTGCACAAACGTATATGCACATTGATAATCCATTTTCGCCGTTTCCATAACATACGCCACAACAAATGCAGGACTTCTACTAATTCCTCCATTGCAATGTACGAAAACTCTCCCGCCACCATTTAATGCCTCGTCAATAAACTGTTTCGCCGCAGGAAAATGCGGGATCAGTCGCTCGTTTGGAGAATCTGAAACTTCAATCTCGAAATATAAAAAGTGTTCAGGAAATCGGGGGCGTATGATCCTTTTTTCGGATGCGTCTCGTATGGAAACAATATGCGTAATGCCATTGGCTTTGAGTTGATTAAATTCCTTGGAGTAGGAGTAAGGTCCGAGAAACAAACCCGGAAGAATTTCTTGCATTTGGCGGCGCATTTCGTATCTGAGGGTGGGGGAGAGAAAAGTGGAAGAAAAGGACAATGAGTGAGACAAGCTTTCTTTTTTCTGTGATGTATAAGCATGTTTGCAAGAATAGAATCTAAAAGAAGATTGTATACGAGACGAAACGTATACGTTGATACTTCAAAACTACGCCTCATTCTCTTTATTGTTCTTGTCGTATTAGTAATCTAGATGAATGTAAACCACGACACGCACACCACACACACACCACACCCACAAAATTCAACACGAACGCAGTCTTGTCTCTTAAACCTTGTCCACACTTTCTTTTCCTCAGACTACAAAACCCCCCAATCGGTTAGTATTTTACGTACTTCCAGTCGAGTACAACCTGGTTGTTGTTGACAAGCGCCTGAAAACTTTGCGTGGTGCTTGTATTCCTCGTTGGCGGTTGCGAGTCGACCATCATGTCGTCCATGTTTGCGAAAAAAGTGTTGATAAGAATGTTGATTATATGGTACTGACGACTATTTGAGGATAGTGTGAGAGTACGTGATTTCGGCCAAATATACGTAGCTTTTCTTCGTGTGTAACCGATGTGTGTGTTATTAAATATTATTTGTAATGATGACAACTGCTACGGGTTGATTATTCGACAATCGACACGGCAAGGCAAGGCAAGAGACGGCGGGAGTAAGAAAGGACACAATATATCGAGCGCACAAGAGATAAGATTCTCTGTTATCAAAGCTGACTGGGTCACACTTTAATTAGCATGTATCTTTAAACGTCATATGGTGACATAGTAATAGTTAATAACAACAGTCATGGATTTTTCGTGTTACTTTGATCTGTTTTTATACAAGTTTGTCATGATTTACAAGAGTAGCTAGCTCTCTCCTATTGCTTAACCACCAAGAGTTCCAGTGCATAATGATGTTTTCGGAAAATCGCCAAAGCTTCATGTATCCTTTTGTTATTCCATGATTCACATCTTCCATTTACTATTTACGCCTTGATCATTACTTTACATTATTTTTTGCTTTATTTTGCTTCTCTTTGAATGCAACACCGAATCGAATCAAAAACGCAAGCGACAATTCTACTAGAATATTTAAAGAATATAAATATAATATATACAGTATAGTAATATAGATCTGCCAACTTTAAAAGAGATAAAAACACTATCACTAACTCGAATCAACAAAAGAATAGAGAAACCAAACACAATCTTTTAACTCAACAACAAAAAAATATATTGACTGACGGGCTACTCCAACCAATCTGTTCGGTATTTTTATAACAGCTCCCGAACCAACAAGTTAATCACATATGAAACCTCACGGAACACAAAATCATTTGACGTGTCGAGGACGGATGGTCCGGTTGGAAGATGGGTATCCATCCACTCGTGTAATCAGCTTATCGAATAGCATCTATCATTCGCCGCCATCTTCATCGTAGCTTATAAACTCGGAGAAGTCTGGATCTGCTGTGCTATCCCATTGCATACTCTCATCGCCTACGTAAATATCCAGCTGTGTGTGGACAAGTTTATATTTTAGAGGATTGATTCGTAATGGCTCACATCCAAGTACTATAAGAAAACACGCACAATCCGCACGCTCACACACCCACGCTCCACTCCCCCACACATCCCCCACACCCATCCACCCACACACTCTCTTTGTCTTAATAATCCAAATCACATCCCCTGTCTCTCGCTCCGCCAATCCTTTTAAACTTACATCCCCATAGCCGCCGGCAAGGTTTTGTTGCGCCTGATTTTGTGTCGGCACTTGCGCTTGCTGAGTTTGCTGTTGTGCCGGGTTTGCAACTATATCCCCATTAACCATAGTTTGTTGTTGCCCAGCATCGCCTGCATTGGCGGTTTGCACAAAGTTTGCGGGTTTATTTGCAGTCTGAGTCTTGCATGTAAATAGATTGAGCAGGTAGATTAGGGAGGGAGGGAGGGGGGAGGAAAGGAAATTACGTTTAATTTAGTACACTGAATTATTGAAAGTTGGAATATTTCGATGATTATCAAATGAAAAAAGTGTGGCCGAGTATGAGAAAGGATATGCAATTCTCCTTTCCTTTCTCATCTATACCCGCCTGATTTATTTTAATATCGAATCAACCTCTATCCTTATTCGTATTCTTTCTTACCCTCTAGTTCCACTTTCCCTCTTATACCTCTCGAATATTTTCACTCTTGTCGTTACCCTCGACATTCATGCTCTTTCCGCTTAAAATCCCCTCACAACGCCCATACCTGATTTACAGGCTTCTTACTATCCGGCTTCACCTTATTTCCCGGAACAGCATTCGTCTGATTTGGCTGCGTAGCCATAGACGGTACTTGTGGTACACCTTGTTGCTGCGGTTGAGCATAGAGCACCCTCGACGCCATGTTACCAGTGGGAATTAATAAACCATCGCTTGTGGTAACTTGGGTTGGGCGTTGTTGCTATATACCAATAGGCGTGTTGAGGGAAGGAAGAGGAAAGAGGAGCGACAAAAGAGAGGAAAGAGGAAATACGTATGGATAGAGAATAAAGGATAGAATGAATGACGAAGAGATCAGTCTGAAGGTTCATCGATCTTGACATGCTTTGCCAGCAGATTGAAATTATTGTAAATGCTCTTTGGTATAAACAATAATTTATGCTCTTCAACAATCTCCTTTCCATTCGTTCTTCCTTTCAGGACCTCGAATTTCCCTTTACAGATACGTGCCTATCTTGATCTTCGTTAAACTAACCACCTCCCCCACCATGCATCTCTTTATCTACTTCACCTATACTAATTTACTAGCCAATACTCACCGGTCTCACTCCACCAAGGTTGTAAGGCGGTCCGTTCGCAATAACGTAAGAAGGTCTCATATACATTTGCTGTTGCATTGCCTTGTATGCCTCGACTTGGTCTTGAGACACAACATCGTGTCCAATTATTTGTGATGGAATCTTTTGGTTTATAATGCGTCGTTGACTCATCATCTGGTTTTTAACCGCTTGTTGTGCCTGTGCCCGCGCTGAAGCTATTTGTGCTACTTGCTGCGATTGCATTTGTTGCGCCTGTAGCGCCTGGGTAGAGATTGAAGAAAAATAAGAACAAAGAATTGCAGTAAAAGCAACGAGTCATAAGCCAACTTACCAAAAGTGAATTTTGTATTGGAGTTTGAGGCTGCGGTCGGGGTGTTCCTTTAAGACGAGAAAAACATTGATCAGACATTGACGATAATATATAGAACGTATTACTTATTAAGGCAAAATCAACAATTGACGCGTTATGACTAAATGAATGTCCCAATTGAATTGAAATTAAATCCACCGTCACTTACTTGGAGAAGTAGCCGAACCCATAGCTGGCGATCCAGCAGCTTGCCCGTCCGGTCGTTTTGTTGCTGCGTTCGGAACTTGAGGTAGATGTATCTGCTGTGTTTGAGGTGATTGTTGTCGTATCAATTGGTTTGCTTGAGATGGAAGTCGAAGCATTGCTTGACCTATGGGAGATGGACTTATGAATTGATTGTTTCCATAACCAGGCCTAAGATGGGGAAAAGTTGGGACACCATACTTAGTATTGAAGATGAAAAAGCGAGTATAATAACAATATCACAAGCGTAATCATAACTACAACGACGGATACAACGGCGACGGCGACAACAGCAACAACCATTGCTTATAAACAATCTATCTATCTATTAAACCCTCTAAAGATTTTCAAGTTCTCACACCTCCATCAACATTCAAATTCAATTGATACTGTTTTTGTATCCGACTTACATTAATAATCGATTTGGTTGCTGCCGAATTTGCGCTTGTTGAAACATAAACGTCCTATTATCATGAGCTGATAATTCTCCATTCGCTGTTCCCTCTGCAACGATCAGTGCACCGTTTGGCAATTGTCTAGTGAATTGTTGGTGCTGCAAATGACCCTGTTGCACTTGAGTTTGCCCTTGTACCTGGACTTGAGCTTGTTGCAGTCCTGCTTGTACTTGCTGCTGTGCTTGCTGTGGTGTTTGCACTTGTTGTTGCGGTTGTTGCTGTTGCACTTGCTGTTGTTGAGCTTGTTGTTGTGACTGCACTTGAGCTTGTTGTCCAGCCTGTTGTTGTACTTGTGGTGTTTGGACCTGCTGTTGCTGTGATTGTTGTTGCTGTTGTTGCACCTGCTGTTGTTGGGCCTGTTGTTGCTGGGCTTGTTGCTGGGCTTGTTGCTGGGCCTGTTGCTGGGCCTGTTGCTGGGCTTGTTGCTGAGCTTGTTGCGCTTGAGCCAATCGGCGATGATGGAGCGACAGCTGCTGGTGACTGAAACCAGCCACATTTATTTGCTGACCGGAGGGAAGTGGTCGTCCTAACATTTGATGACTCAAATCTGGTTGCTGTGCTCCTCGTACGGTATGCCTCATCTGGTTTTCGAGTTTGCAAGTTTGAAAAAAAAAAAAAAAATCAAGTAAACTTCAGTGGGTATAATCAATGAGTAAAGTGCGGCCATATATAAACGACAAATAGCCGCCGGTTGAAAAAGTCCGACCACTTGTAAACAATCCCATGTCTCCTCACTACGAACGACTAATATATATATACATTCAAACTTAACCAACAGTGCTCTTTTTCTTTTTATCACTGTTCTTCCCTAGATTTCAAAACAATACACATGTCCCCTTCTCTATGCCTTGCCTTCCTTCACAAGTTCGTACCTCATTAGGAATATGCATTCCTGACGCAATCGATGTTCCGTTTTGTTTCTTTATTGTAAGTTCCTCCCACAACATTGTAAACCACTCATACAGAAAGCTCTGTGGGGCTTCGTAAGGTAGTTGCACGTTAGGTAAATCACTACCGTTATCAGAACCCGAAGATCCCTCGCTCTTCTTGGAAAGAAACTCGTAGGGGTCATGTTCTCTCAGGTATGGCAGCAAAGCTCTAGCACTGTCTATGATGTTATTTTGTTTGAGGGTGTCGTATATGTAAAAGTAGATCATGATGTTGGGATCGAGCCGAGCGTTCGTGACCCCATTTCCCTGAGGAGCTCTGCGTTGCATTTGCTGAACTTGGGCAGATGGTATTTGTTGTGATGATTGCAAAGGGTTATTTTGAGTTGACATGGTGGTTCTGTGATGTAAGTCTGTTGTATGTGTTGTATTGTGTATGATCTATGTTGTTTGTATTAAATTGGGTGCTCTATAAATCGGTATTATTATGAAGATTGGAGCAATGAGTATTTGGTATGTATGAAGCTACAAGGATAGAGCACCGGCAATAGAGAGTAGTTCAAGTTGAAGTAGTGACAGAAGTGCGATGAGCGCATATATGTTAAAAAGAAAAAGTCAGCTGTATATTGATGACGAATGTGGCGGAGTAACGGGGGGGACAATGGAGTTATTAAATGCTGTTGGATTTATGGGGGTAAAAAAGGGTTCGTTTGCAAGAAGGAAAAAAGAGAAATAAAATAAAAAATAAAGATGTTGGAAGCAGAATGGAAATTATTCCAACTCTGTGGTCTTCATACTTATCAGAAAAGCCGAATTAATAATCATCATTATTAATTTTTAATATAATATCTGATTATTATTATGTAATGCGGATATTATTAAATCCTGACAACATCTTTTTCTCCCTTCTCATAACAAAAACCAGTTTTGTTGAAAAAAAAAAAGCTGGCTTCACCATCACGGATCGAGGCATGACAATTAGAACGAGGGATGTCTATTATCATCACTAACATCCAAAAGTAGGACGAGCAATCCAAAAGTTATTTACATCTCTGGCCTCTCACAATCAAGAATGGTCAGTTATATTCCATAATTATCATCTTCATTATTGTTATTTCTCGGTCTTTTTTTTTTTTTTCTCTTTCTTTGTGCACTGTTTCGGAAATTCACATTTCCTCGATTTTCCATTTGTGGAAACATGCGACTCCATCACAACTTTGCTCCTTAATGACATCTGTACTTTTGACCCGTTTGGCCAGATGCAACGTCTGGGCCCATACACAGCTTCTTCAAGCTGTCAGAAATGTCAGCGACGAACATTACAAAGCTCACGCGGGACTTTTCTTTAGATCGATTCACGGAACACTTAATCATATATTACTGGCTGACAAAATATGGTTGGTATAGGTTCTGTGGGTAGGAGAACTGCTAAGGAAGAGTTCTGGAAGGGGCTGACCATACATAGAGAACCCAGAAAAATATAGTCTAGCGTCTTTCTTTATGCAAAGTAGACCGCTGTTTTCTTGTAAAATCAATATTCCGCTCTGTAGCTTGTCCCTTACGTTATGTACTTGATTCCAATCATCAAAGTAACATTCAAGTCAACATTTTGATAGTAGAATGAAAACAATATGCTATAACATTGATTGTCAGCGTGCACTCGAATGATGTAATTAATCACATGAAGATTTTTCGATTGACCATCTGCATTCTTTTTTTTTTTCCAGGTATGCTCGTTTGATATCTGCAGTTGATACAGACGAATATGCATCGAACTGTGAGTATTGGGTAAAAACTGAGGGCCAAGACCCACTTGATTCGACCGGATCCATTTGGGAAGAGTATACCACAGATCGGAAAGAGTTGGAGAAGAAGATTATTGAACAGGTGAGGATCGAGCATGTTCGATGAGATGAGATGAGATAAGATTAGGCTAGATGAGATCCAATAACTCGACATTTACGCAGTACATACTCGCTCCTTTACAAAATAGGCCAAACTCTGGATCCCTCTTGTTGCGTCTGAGCCCGATGATCTAACACTATCTTCCGCTACGCTGGAGCAAAGAAGAATGGACGGTACTCTGGTTAGAAGAAGTAAATTAGAGTGTCTTATTCACATATTCAATCATGCCACTCATCACCGAGGACAGGTTTGTGTTGATTTTACAATGATCATTGGGAGGTTCAGTGAATTGCCTGGCATGATGACTTTTTTTTCAGTCACTGATCGAGCTTGTATATACGGATAGATCTCTGCTGCTATTACTCGTTTTGGATATAAATCTCCAGTATTGGACCTGATAGCTTGCCCTCCCAACTACAATCCAGATGAAGAATCATGATCCTTCGCGTTAATTATTGGTTTGATTGCGTGGTTAGCGTTGTAATAGCATCATCATTATTCTGTCGTGAGTACATCGAAATACTTTAATACTATAAAGATGCGATCTGCTTTATTTATCATCATACAATCTGGTTACCAAAGAGAAAATAAAACATCTCATTAATGTTGATGTGTCTGATGAAGAGGAAAACAAACACATGCACCAACGAAACTAATATAGGTTAATCAGTTATTGATGACTGACAAGTTTATAGAATCTAATTACTCATTATCTCGCCAACTGCTGCAAAATTACTGTGTTGGATCAATATTATCACTTGCGTATGTACAGGTGAACAAGCGATTAAATGGATGGAATTTCGGGGAGAAATGGCTTTCCTCGACGCACGTTAATATATTCTTTCGATGATTTCATTTGCCTTTTCTTGTTACCGTTATAAAAAATAATAACCAAGTAAGAAATTGCTATAAAGATATCTTCATTAGGCTCCTTAGGATACAATGTTAAGTGAATTAAGCTATTGTCGTGTTATTTTTGAAATCTAGATGGACATGAGTTTACGAAAAGTTTGAGGCATATTAATATATTGTCTTTATGAAGCTTTCTAATCGCATTCGATATTTTACCATAATTATAATCATCCGGAAAATAATACCATTACTTGGCTCGAATTTCGCCATAAACGTAGCGCACTGCATCTGTACCAAAAACGATTAACAGGATAGATCTATTGTTAAATATGTAATATAGAATATATATAATTGGTCACGTGATTTACATTACTACCGAGTACACGAACTTTTGCATAGCGTTTTTATCAATTGTTCCAAAAACATGCAATGTTATCAGAAGTGCGGTCAGTGTCTAATACTAACGTATAAAGATACTTTTTCTGACAAAGAGACGTATTATGACTTCAATAGTAAAGTTTTACCCTATTGGCACGAGATTTGATTTTAAGACATCTGTTGGTATTTATTACTTGCCCATTCATCTGCTTTCAGCTGGGCCATTAAAAAAAGTACTTGTTGCTCAGGTCTCGAGAGACCTTGAAATACCTCATGGACCAACTTTTCTTTGGAAATTATAGATGAACGATTACAATTGTAACAATAAATATATTGCCTTGTCGAATTCGGTAGAACTAATGTCCACCACTTCTGTTTAGAACTTATTTCTATGTTAATAAAGGGAAAAGTTGTTTTGATCTGGCGAAGATAATAGAACTGTGTTTATTAATGGTTCGTCTGGTTTGCCAGAACGCTTTACCATGCAACTATCTCTTTATCAGTGGGTATTTCTTGAGAATTGACCCCATTATTAAATTAAATGGGTTATTGAATTATCATTGTCGGCGATGTCCTCGCCTTATAATTATTAATTTAAAGAATGCACTTATTTCATTATCGATATGTGTTCCTTCTGTGGTGAACATTTTAGTAACTTAACCAATTTGAAGAAGGCTACTACCGGTGATGTTACAGTCCTCGGCAAAAATGATGGCGGCCAGTATTTTTTAATTTATTATGAGTAAGTTGACAAGAATCAAATGTTAGATTAACAGATTAGACTATGTCAGGCAAAAAATATATTTTTCGATTTATAATTTCTAAATTTTAATTATATAACAAGTCTAAAAACGCAAACATATTATAGTAGATTTGAGACAGTTTATTATAATAGTTTATCCGAGATTATTATTATTAAATGCAAACATAAAGACAAGGGTACTTAACCATGCCTGACGTATTAAGTAGTTAAGAAAAATAACAATAAATTTACATATTACTATAATGACAGATAGCCGATTTATTATTTTCGCAGGGACTGTAAGTGAAAGAAATCTTAATTGACGAATATACTTTTACATTGACAACTTAATAAATATTAAGCAATAAATAAAAACCGCTTTATCGAACACTTTCTGAGTTTGCTTATATCAGCTCTTCAATTAGACGGATTTTATGCCTGTACCGTGAAATCAGTTATATCGACTTTCACTGTGTACTTACAATTTTGTGATAGGGTCAAATGTGATTATATTGTTGATAGGGGTGTAATAGTAAACAGGTACACAGATAATACTGAATTGCTCCTTTGATTAGAATAAAACATGACCTCATCATCTGAACTTTAATATGTTTAGTTGGTGCTTATGTACTGTAAGAACGTTATCAATCAGGTTATATTTTACCAGCATGACGTAATAGTCTCAATCGCTCTTCTCTGAAAAAAAGGTTACAATATCAAAAGTTTATCCAAGATAAAACAGATTCGACAGAAATTGCTCAGCCAACTTTATAAACCCGTGAAGACGCTCTCACGGGGAGCTTTTACTGCTTGACACTGAAAATATGTAGAGTATCGATTTGTATACATGATCAATACCGTTATATCAAGTACAAGCGTGGGATTGTGATTATCTTAGTCCTGATTTTTTTTTACGTCAAATCAAGTAGCCATGTAGGCTTGGATTAACAAAAGTGTACGACTGTACGTTACATAGACTTTATTGCTATATTAATATTAGTAATTTACTTGAATTTAAAAAGCAGTCGAGGTAAATAATAATTTATATGTGACATTGCCGGAAATAAGTTGATTGAACAATATGCTAATCAAAGAGTGTAAATGCTTATTATTATGAGACGACCCATTGCCCGTGTGAATAGGAGGGACTTATTATGCTCTTTGTGACAGTGGAATCACATATGCAGAAATAATAGTGTTGTTAACTCCCTTTATTAAAAATCACTTTACCTACATATAATAGTGGTATTACTAATAAAAACATACTACGTACATCCATTACAGCCTTTTTACGCGTATCACCACTCGTATTATTCTCCAAGGAAGGTGGTGATCCCCCAGCTATTTCTTTCCAATACTTATTAACAAACAGATTCTTTGATTTAAACAATTTCACCAGCCAATTTCCAGCCAATATTCCACCAAACATGGGAAGCAACCCCACTCCACCATCTTTACCAAGAGTAAGGAGCATTACTGGCGGCCCTGGTTTGTACTCGACTAATTTCTTCTCGCTGGCCAATGCGATTATATTTTTGGCAACCACATCTGCTTGAAGGCCGGCCCTGAGTGCCATTTTCGTCTCTTTGACATTATTAACGTCTCCCAAGGCAAAGATATGTTCGTATCCTTCATGGTCGAGTTGTAGCGTAGGACGTACTTTGACTAATCTAGTATCGGGTTCTATTAACTGAGAGTTTAGTGTACCCGCCAATTCAGAATTGACGTGATTTCCGGTGGCTATTAATTGAACATCCGATTCGATTTTAGTGCCTTTGTCCGTTACAAGGGTAACTTTATTGTCTCCATTGCCTATGTCAGAAGCTGAAAATTGGACGCGTTCGTTTAGAATGACATTTACGCCTAGGGCTCTTAGACGAACGGTAGCCTGGTCTCGGAATTTCTTTGGAAAGTCATCATTGAGAAGTAATTCATGTGGATGAACGACAGTTACTTTTTTGTCTTTGTAGGTAGTTTTTATTTCAGCGGCAAGCTCTGTTTGGAAAATAAGCAGTAAGATAGTTAATTTAGTCGAGCATATAGCTAGTCAACACAATTAAATCGATTTTTTAATATTTCGACATACCGATTCCGACAGAGCCTCCTCCAATAATTAACACTCTTGTTGCCTTCTTCACTGCACTCCGGTAAGTATCAACTTCTTTTACTATTTCTTTCTTGCTCCTTCCATCAATCTTGGCAGGTTTAGCACTATCGCTTCCGGTAGCAATTATAGCATACTTGAATGGTACTTTATCTCCAAATTCATCGACGGCCTTGTCCAATGTCACTTCGTTGTCACTCAGTCGAACTGCAGCTGCATGGATAACCTTTCCATCGTGTTTAAAGAGGTTGTCGTATGGGATGAGAAGCTGAGATTCGAAATTGTCTTCTGCGACCGTTCGTGGAGCCCCGACCGAATGCCAGTAGTGAGTTTTACGCTCGATTAAGATAATACGATGTGTTTTGTGTAACGCGGCTTCAAGTTTTTGGGCAGTGGGTACGCCTCCATATCCACCACCAATGATTACTATATTCGATTTAGACATGTTTAAATGTTGATTGGGATGATTATTCGCTAGGTTTGTTAAGTATCAAATATTACAATTACAAGACACTAGTTTGTTTCTGAGAATTTTACGAACGTCAACGCTCCTGTTATATATATAGGCGAATATTACAAATTGAAGTCGATTGAATTTGTCATCTGCGTCCGGGCGGTGATGTTTGGCAAACTAATCGATGCGCAAGTAATCGGACAGCTTCGATAATGAGGAGCGGCCTAATGTATTGTATTAGTAATTCCAAACGGTTCCGTGTACAAGTAGATTTTCTGATCGGAGGTTTATTCAACCGACGACGGTTTACATAATAAGGATAATCGAGTATTTATCCACCGCCTTTGCCGTGATCCGGCTGTAATAATACAAAGTCGTCCAGAAATACATGTTTATTAACCAAAAAAAATCATACTTGCCTCTAAATAACCAATCCAAATTATTACGGGAAAAGCGGTAGATGCTGGCGGATTCTGATCGGAGGACTATTTAACCGAACAGTTTACGTAACGCAAGACGCATAGACTTATATGGAAGTTCAAAGAACGATTGCTCCGTATAATGTATGACAAGCATCATACGCCCTGCTATTTCTCTATGACAGGGTTTGTGGAACTCGAAAAGGATATGAGGTGACACAATTAACTTAATCATATTAATATTAACGTTAATATTAATATTAATATGAAAATAATCTCCGTAAATGCACGCACGTGACCCAGCAGCTAAATATGATATAGTCTGTCAATGTCCATCACCAATGAAATTTGAAATTCGGCGAGTTAAATCCCAGATCATAAGACAATAATAATAATAATAACAAATTATCGGATTATAAAATGTAACGAATAAAGAATCCGTGCTATAATCATTCCACTTTACGCAAGCGAACCATTTTCTGGTGTCAATTATATTCGAGATGTGAGAATACAGTTCTGTAGTAACATTGTCTGCTAACATCAGGTCATGTATTTATTTAAACATCAATAGTCAACAGTGGACAGAACATCTTAATATCATACTCTGTAATAATTTACGGTTGTAACAGTCAGCCACTATTTAAGCATGCCATCGTGGTCATAGTCATAAAAATCGTTTATACTAATTGTTAGTTAGAGGATTGTACTGAAATTTCACCGTTAATTCATCCTGCCACCAAAAAGTAAGTTAAAAATACGAACTTTGTCTGTATGTTTGCGATAATAAGAAATCTCGTGCGGAGTATGTTAATTGGATCAAAAATAAATGGCAAGTCAGGGTTAATGAGTCTACCATAACACGAATTTTGCAAATAAGCAACCAGTTACTTTCTGAAGAAGAAATCATTGCTCCAAATGCAAGAAGACACAGATCGGTTACATACCCAGAACTCGAACAAGCACTGAAATAGCAGCTATCAGTGCCAGTACGGCATTACAAGGCTTGGAAACTGTACAAGCATTTTTACTACAGCAAGAAAATGCAAATACATAAAAATGGCAAATATCCTCGAGAGAAAAGCTAATACGATGCGACAAGCAAGCATAGATCTATTTAACCAATAAATGAATAAAGTATCGAAATTGCGTGAATTTGCTATACTCTCCCTAAATGCACGTTTTTGCATTATTCCCTAAATGCATGCTCTCACACTTTCGGTCCCAAGGCGGCATTTAGGGAGAGTTCACTGTATATCGATATCGGTTATTTTCCTGCATAAATAGAAAGTTGTACAATATTTTTGTGTAAAATTTAACCCAATGACATAATTCATCCATTATATTGAAATACTTCTGGAAGTAAGAAAGAATCCCCAACTATCATCCGATGTTTACATTTCATTTTATTCACACGATACATGTCATAACTTGAAATAATATAAAAGGTGCAATTAATCGCAATCTTTTAATTATGCTCTCGCAACATACACTATAATAATCTTTAAGATTGTTGACAATTCGTAAGAAACCACTACGAGCGCTTAAAATCCCAACGACTCCCTCCTGTCAAACGTGAGACACCATCCAATTTTACTCATACTTTCCCTCAACACAGACTATAAATAAACGTTACGTTTCTCGGTACAATCACCACCACTAATAACACATCCAAAGTCAATACACTGAATCATCAGACAACACTACACCAGTCAAACCGGTCGAAAATAAACCACCCAATAAAGAATTTGGTAACCGTTTTCTTTTCCCGACATGAAATGGTCGCTCTTCCATCTGACCTCATGTATGATCTCGCAGACAATCCCTATATTAGTAATGAGGCGTTATGGCTGGAATTAATTCAAAAAAAAATTTTTTTATACACTTTGTTTTCAAATTGAATCTATAGTCACCGACGACCATTACCTAATCGAAATAAAATGTTATTATGGATGCAATGACTTGAATTAGTGGAAGCAGCAAGGTACTGCTGTCATTATTACAGTGTCTTATTACATAACTCATAGCGTTTATCCGCTGATTGAGATAATAATAAGAAAAATGTCGACATATTAATATACATTGGGAAAAGTTTGTCAAGGTAATATGGTATGAATATTGATCATCGATAAAATTTGCCAAACTGTCCAATATAGTACAGCCTATAGCATATTTGCTTTATTATTTATCAGCAAAGATTCAACAGATTCTTACCAATTACTATAACTATTACTATTACCGTAAACTCTCATGATAACGCGGACAGCAGTTACGTGACGATTCACAGATCATTTGCAACATCTCATGAATAAGAGCCCCCTTATATAATGAAGGGGGCCTTATTCATTGAGAGTTTACGGTACTATTATAAAGGGTACCACATCAACATCGTTTCTGCCAAGCCCCAATTTTCTTCAATTGTCAATAATAATGAGTACAAGTGAAACTCGATAAGCCGAAGTTTTTTTGATTTCCCAAAATTTTATTATAGCCTAAGCCGAAATTAACTAGTAAATTCGCGTTAAACGATAAGCCGAAGATTTTGGCTAACCGACTATAATAATTTTATCTCGATATACCGAAGTAATCACGTGAATTTATTTTGATTGGTTCATTCTTAAATACCATTAGCGCAGAGAATTCGAACGATCTTCATGCATCCATTTCGCGCGCATGGCTTGTACATATTTTTACGGGGAAAGTTTCAATTAACTCTTTTATTTGATTAATATTTCAGAATGAACGATCGTGGAGAAAGTTCAACAAGTGGCTCTTCAAATGTTTAAACGATTCAAGAAATAAAACAGTAGAGAAAAAAGTAAACCGAAAGACGCTGACTGGCCTTGAAAAATAATCTCTTTGTATTAATTCTTTGCTTCTGTATATTACTCAAGATTGTGATAGTGAGCTTCAAGTTGATACTGCTTTCTAAAAAAGTTAAAGAGAACGATTGAGAATAAACAATACAATATGTTACAGCAAACGAGTATTCTTGCATTTTATCATTAATAAAGTTTATATATAGTGTTGTTATAAGCCGAAAGCTTGTGTAAACTATATATACATTCAGCTTATTGCGAAATTTGATAAAACGAAACTCTCAATAAGCCGAATAAACTGTCCCTTCCCCCGACCTTTGGTTTATCGAGTTTCACTTGTACTTTGCATTTCACTAAAGTATAGAGGAGGTTCCCATGATTTGATTACAAATATCTTCTAAGGGCTGCCTTAACTGTTAAAGTATTCTACAGACTCACAACACATATTAATCAGGGATATAGAAGATTCTATTTTGGTATCTCTTGTATAACAAGCTGCAATAATATGAGACTTCCCATAGCCATATATCATGAGATGACAATGCAAGCTATCAATTTTCTCTAGGACTTTGTCGAACCCCCCCCCTGTATTTGCATGTCTCTTCCTGATGAAGCAACCCGGTTTGTCAGCTAAAAAAGGGAAAGGGAGTTGCAAAACCTGGAAAGAAATAGGTTTCCCTCTTGTAGTTGAGTGCTTGGATCTTTTCATACAGGCGCCTCAAAAAGGAACGGCATTTAATAATTATTAAAGTTGCTTTGGAAAAAAGAATGCTCAAATTTAATTCTAAAACAGTGGGAACTCGCAAAAAAAGATTTTGAGAATGAGGGTTTTATAAGTTCAAACGAGTCGTAAAGGAAAAGCACGGGCCATAAAGGCGTACCCGTAAGGGCTGATGGTGATATGGAAATAAAGAAATGTTGGCTGGTGAGAAAAGAGAGAAAATAACGAAAAGCAGTTGCTTACCGGGTATGGTTGGATTTTGTAACATAGAATATTGTAAATATTGTGATACTGAATGGGGGAGGGCGAAAAAGAGTGCGCGAACATTAATAACATAAAGCTATACTAACACAGAGTGTGGTGTATGAAGTATTTATTACGCGAAGATGAACTACGTATCAGTACTTTAGCGATCAATTCGCATGTATCAGTAAAATTCTGCTCGCTTAATTTTTTCTTTGGCTCACCAAACTGTACCGTTGCTTGAGTGAGGTCAAGCTTTTGTTGATCAGGAATCGGGATTTCTTGCTCAATCTCTCCTCGGACTTTCCTCCTGTGTAAATATTGTATATGCAGCATGGCTGGAAGAGAGTGCGCGACATTAATATAAAGAATAATTAAAGATGAAGGGCGAAGTGTATGAAGGCATTTATTACGCGATGCATCAATTCACATGTATCAGTGAGATTCAGCTCGCTTAATTCTTTCCTTTGCTCACCCAACAACTGCACCGTTGCTGCTTCGGGTGATTGCTTGAGTTTGAGGATAACTTGAGTGAGGTCAAGCTTTTGCTGATCAGGAGTCGCTCAACCTCTTTTCGGACTTTCATCCTGAGTGAATATACTGTACATAATTTTTCTGACGAACTGTGATTTTCTACTTACTGTAAACCAAATTTCTGAGTAGCAGTCGCCATTATATTATTTACAACAGGGTATTAGGATACTTGTTGCTTGCTGAAACAATAAAGCAAAGGAAGCTTAATGAAAAAGCAAGAAAGAAATTGATGAAATGTGTTCTTTTATACCCTGATCTGGAAAAATCTATGGACTAATTCTTGAATTTTATTGGCTCTTGCACACTTTACGTCTGGTCAGAGTAGTTCCTTTATTTATCCTTGATCACGGTATTATATAGAACGATTGGAAGAAAAATCTAGAATCATCTGATTGACGTTCCTTACTATTAACTATATCAGCTAGTCTTTCACGAAGGGATATTATGAGTAATATAGTCACTATAAAATTCAGGAATTATTTTTTCTGCATAATAATAACCAAGGTGTATAGAATGAATGTCACAATCGAACATCTGGCTCCTCGACTTACTTTTTCTAACAGTTTTTCGTTTGTAAAGTTTTGGCTTCAACTATTTCCTTGTAGTTTAGATAGGAGCTGTTGTTTCGAGTATACACGTATTCACATACAAAGTAATTCTTTCAAATTGTCACGGAAACAACAGCAATCAACCTCGCACGAGTTTTAATAAATTGCGGAAGACAAATATGTGGCGCCCAGCAGCTTTTTTATCATCGTCATGAATTGCTTTTGCGATCGGTTATTGCTATGAGAATGGGATGGGAGTAGAAGAAAACATTCAAAAGGCAGTTAAATTGTATGAACAAGCAATTAAAAGGGCCACTTAAACGATAGAATTACGGGATAGCCAATCTTGAAATTTAATTATGAAGTCCACAACACAAATATTATTTATAAAATTGGAATTCTGTGATAAATATTCGAGTTATATACCATATTTGAAATTGTACATTACGAAATTAACTTAAATATGGGGTTTAATTTAATAAATATTTCTCTACTCTGCCTTACCTACTTTAGTACCACTTCCTTCAGTTTTCCCTCCACTAATATCTTCCCTATTAACTACCCCTTCGTTCTTGGCTGCGATACCACCTTCACTGCCTCTTAAGTCATCGCCCTTCAATTCACCTAGAATTGTAAATTACGAAATTAACTTAAAACATGTGTTTTAAGTTAATATTTCGATTTTTTTTATACTCTGCCTTACCTATTTTAGTACCCTTTCCTTCAGTCACATTGAGACTTGGTCCTGCAATCGCATTGAGACTTGATCCTGTGAGACTTGGTCCTGTAGTCACATCGAGACCTGATCCTGCGAGGCTTGGTCCTGCAGTTTCCCCTCCACTAATATCTTTCCTTCCACTAATATCTTCCTTTCCACTAATATCTTTCTTTACACTAGTATCTTCCCTTCCACCAATATCTTCCTTTCCACCAATATCTTCCTCAATTTCCAATGCGTTCTGGGCTGCGATATCATCTTCGGTGCCCCTCAAGTCATCGCCCTTCAATTCACTACTTAGAATTTCCAAGTCCAGTGCGTGATCCTCACTAGTAAATGGGTGGAACAGTAGAGGCGAGGGACGAAGTGCCTCTTCGCTCAATGTCGGCCCTATACCAGCTTCAACTCGTTCTTTTATCCAATCGTACCATTGTTGTTCGGTACGGCCCTGGAGGAAGCCAACAATGATTACGGTCATATTGTCGCAGCCAACACCACCAAGATCTGAACCAGGAGCTAGGCAGCGTTCCATAAGATTCTCGCAGGCTAGTCTTAGGGAGGCAGTTTTGGATAGCTCTTGTCGAATGAAGGCGACAACGTCTTGTGATGATAAACAGTCCCAGATGCCTTTTTGTAGTAGATTTGGAGATAAGAACATAACCCGGAAGAAAGTATTTTAGTCGAAAGAAGATGCTAATGCTGAATGAGAGTGCTGAAGCAGATAGATAGCTTAGCAGAAAGTAAAGCTAATATTTAATCTTCTCTACTTACCGTCACAGGCCAGCACTATAAATTCGGTCTCTGGGTCGATTGTAAATTCGTCGACTTCCGGGTGGGCTGTAAAACGTAACGTATACAGACCACATTGCAAATTAGCACAAAGCAAACTATTTGTAAACTCAGCCAATTCAAGAATGCATGATCATGAAGTTACCAGTAACAATTTGCTCTTTAGCATCTAGGCCCGTATTCTGCTTAAATTCAAAGTCTCCAATTGCGCGAGACAAGGCGAGATTCCCTAATACGTTCATAAAGAGATGAAATAAAGCGTTAGATAATCGAGAAAGAAGCCATTCGTATTCGTCACCAATAAATGTCAGTTGTCTGATGATCATACCATTAACACGCCCAAATTCAACAAATCCACCTGCTTTATTGATTCTATCAGACTCATCTATGGTATAAAGGTCGCGTTAAGAACAGTATAGTTAAAGTCTTCGATTTGCTTTTTGACAATTCCGGTCTTTCATATTCTTTTGGTTTATTTCAAATTGCATACCTTTGTTATGTGGTTTGTGGTCGTTGGACAGTGGTCTCGCTTCGCCTCTCACACTGATTACCGCACGAGAATCGCCGGCGTTACCCTAAGCCAGAAAATAAAAGAGTTTGAATCAAGAAGAAAACGTGAATGTAGACAGTGTATCATTTGTTGAGCGCTGTGAAATATTCAAAACAGTGGGGCAAGAATGCAATCCACATGTATATGTGTATAACTTTTCGTCTGCGCTTTCACTTACGACATAGATACGATTTTCGGGCGTTATAAGTGCGACAACAGCTGTACATCCTGATGGATCAGTACGGTATTCGGGATCTATAAAATCGATAAATATTTATTAGATACGGAAAACTTGAGCCATTACCGATAGTCCATTACCACGCGGCAAGGCATATCCCGGCCTTTCTCTTCATCACCAATATCATTCGTACATCTAGCAACCTCCATCCACCAGTAAATTATATATAATTATACATACGATTCTTAAGGTCGTCATCGAGACCAAGAAATCCGCTCATTATCGACGAAGAAAAATCTCCGCGAACAAATGCATCGTCATGGGCGATACGTTTATGAAGATGTTCGCCGCTGTATTTAGCAATATTCGGACCTAATGGAGCAATTCAATATGACTTAGATGGTCAAAAGCATAAATTTACGATGGAGATAACTACTTATTGAACTGGAGCTTTAACGCCCATCGCGAAAACTATCTCGTCAAGTATAACATTAATCATCCTCGACATTCCAACACTCCTACGACATTGAATATCTCTTCCTCATATTTTTCAATTCGTATCCTTTCCCCAAACTCAATATTCTAACTTCTTTAATTAATAGTTACCACCGTGTCCATCGTAAACGCCGAAGAAGCTAAATCCTTCTTTCTGCGCCTTATTTTCGAGCTTCAAAATTGCGGTGTGCGCGTCCTCCATGCCTAAGTTACGCGTGGTAGTTAGTAGTTAAGGATAAAATTGACATGGAAGAACAAGCCGAACATTGAATAGTCGTCTTGTATATTTCATAAGGCACTACTGTCACAAACTCATTTGCTCCAAATCTTCTAATAACCAAAAGGATACTTATACGCCAGCCTTGCATTTCAGATAATGCGTAGATTAGACGACGGTCTCCATTGCTGGAAGTTTGTTTATCTCTTACTGGTTCTGATAGTGTTTGACCCATGTTCGCTAATATTATATTATTATAGTATGAGTAAGTATGAAGGGTTTCCTCTCTTTTTTTTTATCAGTTGGAATTGACGTCTCTCAAGGGACTCATTTCCTTTTGCAACTTATAGTATGCAAAAAAAATATGACGTAAACAGTCCCGTTTGTATTATGAACACAGTGTGTTTTTTTTCTGTCGCTTTATACGTTTGTATAGCTACTTACCTGCGTAAAATACGTGCTATGGGGTTTTCGCTAGCTTTGCGTATGTTCTTTATCGTAGCACATCCGTTTTTAGCTCTTATTGTACAGGGGGCAGACTATATTAGTTGTGTTATTAATAATATCTTTGTTGCCTTTGGACAATAAGTCACAATATATATTATTACTACGCTTATTGGCGGGTTAGTGGGCGTAACGACGACATACTCACCCTGTTATCAAACACAGTGCTACCTGTTCGGAAAAGACAGGTCATGTGCGCTTGGAAACCTGGGACAGAGCAAAATCTCGCTCGAATCATTGGCTACAACATTACACCATCAATAAACTTGGCCGAAGATTCCCTGGTATTTATGGAATAACGCTGGGCTGTAAAAGGGGTCATCACGCGTAATACAAATCACCTATCTTAATAGTAATATTATGCTAATTCCAGAATTCTGCTATGTGTACTCGAATAATCAACAGGATATATCCGTCATATCTACATCTTAAACGGCAATGTTACGAATTGGTATCTCATTCACTTTCCACATGTGAATAAATAATACTGCATCGATTGTGAATCAAATCTATAATAATGGTGACAATAGTGATTCCGTGTACATCCAACAAATGTACCACTGTCTTGCGTTTCTGTGTAAGCTGCGGTTCGATGTAAAGTGATACTAATAAAGACAGCCTTGTGAATGAGTTTCCTTCATTATATCTACTATTATGTTTCTGAATGCATGTTAATCTGTGGAACGTTAAACCGCCGGAGTTCGCTATTTTCCGTTATCTTTACAAATATATTGGGCGTTTTTTGCGGCCTACACACAATCGTATTCTTATACCAAAAGTCGCAAATATTATTAGTTGAAAAAACATAGGTAGCCTGCCGCGACATGATGTCATTTGGGCTTTACAAGATTTTATTCTTGTCTCGGCCTCACTCTTGAATATAAAATCCTCTCAGTTATTATATTCCCTGTTCCGGAAAATAGATAAGTGTCTTCTCAATTCGAACAAAGCCAACCCAGATGAGATGCATAAACGAATATGGTGATGCCTATCTTTACTTTGTGAATCCATTACATGTTAGCATACCGGAATGTCGAACAAATTTTCTCCGGCCAAGTGCTGCGCATACTTATTGACTCGTATCAATCCAGCTTTTTAAGTTTGTTCATTTGCCTTCACGTAAAACGTCCTTTCTTGACTGCGTATCGACAAGGGAGATATGCAACGGATTTCTTATATCTGTTATTCGTATCATAGCTTATATCGTAATGCACTCCCTAAATGCACCCTACTCTCTATATTCTGCACGTGCAACGGATTTGCATGAAATAATCTCCGTAAATGCACGCACGTGAGCCAGCTTTAAATATGGTATAGTCGGACAACGTCTATCAATGTCATAAATTATGTGAGTTATGCATCGGAGAATCTCACCACCTTTAAAAGATGCTAACGATGCTAAAAAAGTAATATCTAAACTTTGGTTAGTAGGATTAAGGCCTCTGAGGGGAAAAAAGGTAATAGAATACGATTTCGTAGTAACACTGTCCAGGTCATGTATTTATTTAGATATCAATGCCTGTAATAATTTATGGTTATGACTGTTAACCATCCAAGGATGCCATTATGGTCATCAACATAATAATTCGTTTATAGTTAATTGCTAGTTAGAAGATTGTACTGTTATCACCATGCCGCCAAAAAAGACAACTTCGTCTGTGTGCTCGCGATGACATGCGGAGCATGTTAATTGGATTGAACATAAATGAAAAGTCAGTTAATGAGTTTACAATAACACGAATTTTGCAAAGAAGCAACCAGTGACTTCCTGAAGAAGTCATTGCTCCAAATACATACCAGAACTTGAACAAGCGCTTAAGGAATTTCTTTAATGTGTCAACCTAAGTAGTGCTATTCTAATTGAGTGGCCAAAGCATTGGCGAGCAGACTGGGAATTCCTGGTGCATTAGACTTTTCTGTCAGCTGGCTCCAAAAACTTCAAGAAGAAGCATTTGTTAATTTGAATTTCGTTGCCGAGGTTCTGCCACCGCTGCATGAAATATGCACTAATTATCCGAACGAATTGGTTTTTTCTATTGGTAAATGGATCAATCATTGGCTACGCGGCATCTAACGGGGAGCAAGAAAGATAAAGAACGCCTTTCAATTGCCCGTTTTGTGCAAATGCTGATGGATCGCGTAAGTTAAATCCTTATAACCCTACCGATATAATACAAAGGCTTAGGGATATAAATAGTGTCGACCTTGTAATGGCGAACAAAAGTTAACGCGGCCATTGCCAGTGCAGTGCTTACAATTATAGTCTTCAGTGTCAGTATCTTTGAAGATATTAACAAATCTGATTACTATTATGATAGCACAGGATGAGAATGAATGGGGAAAAAGCTTAAAACACCCATAAAACACACAGATAAAAGCATAATGTAAACGGTGGCTTTTTGAAAAGAAAGATTATTACCATATCCATGATTAATTTGTACAGGCCACACTATTGCTATGATACGGAATTGTGCTCATCTTCTATTTACCTCAGTTGCATGAGAAAATTTAATCAAATTCATTATTGTTTTGGACTTTTTGGTTTATATTTTGCATGCCTGAGCCAAGTTTGCTGACAACGAGCGGTCGTATTATTAAGAATGTTGCTAAGATCGTCCTTACAACTCATAAGCTTCCGGTCAGATGATAACCAAAGTGAACGCCAACTGACATGTCGTAAGCTTCCATCGTAAAGTAGTTTTTCGTTATTCTGTCGGAGTCTTCGAATAACGATTGTTAATACATATTATTGTGAAGTACCTTGAGATTTAGCAATTTCTTCAATCCGATCGATAGGTTAATTAAACGGTCGTGTATTATTGTATATTGAGACTTTATTTCAGATCATTCCGTAATCGGAATAATCAATATATTAGTATTAGAACATTGAAACATTGGAACAGAACGCGTAGAAATAAGAGAACATAATTTATCGTCGTATTCGGAATTATTCAAATACCATTGCAAGGCATTCGATGATGTAGTGGCAGATTTTTTCTCCGATGGCCGGATGATTACGACCACGCGTCTGATTTTTTATCGCATAGGAGCTGCCACCACATTGCCAATAACTATTTTTAAAATACGTCACTCGAGATATACACGCGCTATTTAACTAAACAATACTCACGGTGAAATTCATTAATACATTACATACTATTCTTGACAAATAACGTGTTGATTACATCTTTCTACGACGGACTATGAGATTATAGACATGATCAAACAGTCACAAATATCTTAAATTCAGACGGTTTGTCTAGCTATTGTAATTAAAATAAATTTGGATTAACTTTACATTTAAAAACGAATGGTTTACATTCCGTACCAACACGTGAGTAATACAAGTCTCAAACGTTATAATATCTGCCAATCAAATTTCAATTCCTCCCACAATTTAACAATCGGTACAAACAGAAAGGTGCGAGGGGATAATGTGATAAAAATTCGCTTCTACTAGAATTCTGCCTGAACGCACTTCCAAGATGAGCGCTCAGTCCTGGTGATCTAGTTAGATGAAAAAAATGGACAATTGTTTGAGAATTGCTTGGAACTCTATCTCAGTTGGATTCTAAGTGGTTGTGTTGTCCAACAGTCGATAATTAGTGACTCGTTGATATTAAACACTTGTAATAATAAAAAGCTTCTTTGTGTGACTATGAGATTAAAGACTTAGCAGTCTGACTATTATTTACTGCAACGTACTAGTATACGTATTTCGGTTATTCTTATCGTACGTGTTCCTAGAATATCAACTTCATCAATACCAACTAAAGTGCGGTTCTTAGTTTTACAGGAATCAAGTTTAAGACAAAATTAGAGTATTGTTCGTATGGCGGCATCGTCTCACACATTTACGTCAATATCATTGCAGGAAATCAAAGTATATGTCTATTGAAGTGTTATCGGTTTATTCTAATCAATGATGGTAAATAAATAATGATAATGAATTATAAAAATATGAAGAAACTATCTTACAGTAAAGATTTTAAGCTTTAAAATCCTTCTTTTTTTTTTATAAAGTGGAATTGTAATACGTTGTGCCAAATCTCGAGACAATAGTTTCTATATGTTATTAAGAATTGAATATTAACAACGCTTCTTGAAATAGTATGAGAATTGGTATTTGATAATGCGATTAATTGGATGGAGAAGTATGATGAGATGAAGACGAGATTGACCCATGAGAAGAGTGAGAATGAGAATGAGAATGAGAATGAGAATGAGAATGAGAATGAGAATGAACAGATGCTATTGACGATTGTGATGCAGGGGGTTCAACACCGTAAGGAGAACCCTGGCTTTGTTTACTACCTCTCCTCGCTGGTGGGTACCGTGTTTTTGATAATATCCCTTCTAATTGGAATGACTCGCTAGTACCCTCCGATATGATTGACTCTGAGTCATCAAACACACGCTCTATGTCTACCTCCTCATCTGTAGAAGAATAAGAACTCGGCTGTGTCAGAGTCATTTGTCTATTGCTATCCGATCGACGTGGCATATGAGCGATACTGCTCGATGACACAAAGACAGATGAATCGGTAAACGCATCAACATATGTAGAGAACGACGTTACAGATGACGATTTAGACAGACTCTTCTCCCAAGTAGCCTCTATTCTTTCTTCATATTCGGGATCAGTGATATTCTCCTCAATGATGTTGGGTATTTGCAGTGATGTCATTGTCATTGTCCTACCAGCGTCAATGCTATTGGCAGACAGACTACCATCATCTCCCCAGAATTCCTTCAACGTTTGCAACTCAATAGTTATCTCCCTAAACTGAGATGCAGGTATTTCATCTGGATGTATCACCGGCATTTCGGATGAGAATCCACCAAAATAGTGTGCATTATCTGGCGGAATTGCGCACGTGTAGCAGATGGAGTGGACATTAGAACGTGTTAATTCTTGTGTCTTCGCTAGGTCAGGCACCGACCATCCTGTCTCTGATGGTTCCCCAAATCGAGAAGCTTCATTCTTCGTGTCCCTATTAGATGACCTTCTGCCTGCGATACCACTCATCCGTAGAATATATTTGTCCTTTGGTCCCCCTGATATCGATATAGCTTCATCCAATACTTCAAGCGCTGCCTGTGCATACTGAGTGGATAGCAGTCGAAGTAATGGCATTATAACTTCAGCTCCAATTTCAATGAAGTCCGGTTGTTGAGTGTCGATATGAGGCAACAACATCTTGATTATCTTCATTGTTTTCAATTTATAATAAGGTATCTTATTCAGTAAAAGACTCATCAAAAATAGAAGAATTTTAACTTGGTATTGAGGGATATAATTATCCTTGATAACGACTACCACTTGCTTAATAAAATCTTCCTTTGCTCTAAATCTTCCCTTTGAATATGAAAACATCACTTTCGCTATGTTGTCTTTGTTTTCGTTGGTAGCAATAACAGAGATATGTTGAGCCCATTCTCTACACTCCTCCACTGTAGATGGCACGTCAAAAGCGTGAATTAATCTAGGGATATTAGCAAGAAGGAGGTATAACAGACGCGTAGATGTTGCATCTACCAACTGTTCTTCCTGTAAGAATAACAGTTTTTTTATCATACGGAATGTTTGTGCAACAGAATGTGATGATTGAATGCCTTTGATGAGTAGAGGTTGAATGCCTTCAAATACACCACTCCATTTGGGTCCAGGGAAGAAGGACCAAAGTAAACTCTGGTTCTCACTGTCATTGAAATTAAACTTATCCATTAATTTGTTTAATATGGTTAAAGCTTCCAGGTATTCAGGCTCATTTGATGTCTGCAAACACGCTATCATGGTCCATGTGATCTGAGGAAACAAGGTCTTGGTATCGGTCGGTAACCAGTCCACTATATAACTGAGTGTGATCAATGTCTCCAACGCAAATCCTTGAATTTCTTCATGAGTATCAGCAATTGTATTGGACAGTCGGTGAACTATATCAGCAAGCATAAGCTCATTGAAATCCGGTCTAAGTGCTCTGAATATCTGGAACGATCTACGAGCGACATGCCGCACCGTGCAGTTGGTTGCCCATTTTAATGCAATCTCTCCCCACTTTTGTTTGATTGTGGCACCGGTTCCGCGATCTCTAAATACATTAAGCACATCGTGACATAATGCTTCGAGATCAGACAAACTCTTAATATTACGATTTTTGTATGTTATGTCCTCGTATTTCCATAGCCGCGGGCCTGTCTTCGCGTTCAACTCTGCTACTAACCTTGTCGCAAATCTGACAGCGTCTGGATAGAATGACTTGCTTATAACATTAGAGTGAATAAGATTGATCAAGAATGCACGTGATTCTTCGCTGATGGTGGATTGAAGGGAATCCAACTGCACGAATATCACATGAATCAATAGCGGTAGATGCACTTTCAGGTCACCACCTGCTTCAATAGCCATGTCAACCATATACATCATAGCCAGTTGACTAGATGAAAAAACGGGCGGTTTATGATGACCAGGCAGTGCATCATCAATAGTAGCACAGAATAACCCAGCTTCACTTATTTGATGTCTAAATGAAGAGTCAATAGGGGATTCTACGCTTGTCTGTTCAGCTGTATTAGAGCTCTCTTCATGCTGGGATGAACTATCCTTGGTTGGTTGGGACGTTGAATTGTCGTCTTGAGACGGTAAATGAGACTCCATTGCCGCTGGGGATATTTCTGCCATTAGTGTCTCAATCAAAACTGTACATGCTGGAGTTCGACCAAGATATACAAACACTCTTTTAGCGTGAGTAACAAAATTAGGATTCCTCTTCTCCATGCCTATGTTTACAAAGTAACTAACTATTGCACATACGTTCTTCATATTCTCACCCGCAACCAATTGCTGCCACAACAACTCGACCTCCTTGACAAATATATCGCCATATTTAACAGTGATATAGAATAGATTGGATAACACCATGTAGATTGTTAGATGCAATTTACTATCCGCCGTCATCACGAATTCAACGTTTCTTAGCCATGGTAACATATAACCTAGCATATCTCTTTGAGATTTCTCGCTGACAGATTCAAATAACTTGGCAATCTCAGATAATATTAAATATGTCTCGTCCGACATCATCGGCATGTCTTCGGCTGAAGCATCCTCCGTCGCAGCATCATTTGTCGGGGCTTTCTTCCGTTTCTCGTTCTCATGCTTACGTGCCCACTGAGCTAGTCGACCAGACAAGGATATTTGAGAACTTTTGTAGATGGACGGAACTGTGCTTGTTATGCCTACTTGGAATTCATCTACATAGGACTCGTTGTAGAAAGATGTCTGTACGAGTTTGAGGAGTTTCATTGCAGTACGGCGGATTTCTAGATCAGGATCACCTACTTTGAAAAGTACAAGTGCTAGTACCTTAGAAACAGGTGGGGTTTTGCTTGCATCTAATTGGAACAGGGTGTTGGCAACAGTCATAAAATAGCCTTGAGTGCTTTTCAATTCTGGACGACGCGAATAGCAGAGGTTGATTGTTCTCTCTAATACTGCTAGTTTATCAGCGTTGGAAATTAGCATTCCTTCAAGAGCTCGCCTTGCAATGGGATGAAGTCTGTCTTGGGGATCAGCAAAGACAGTCTCTATCCACTTCAATAGGCTACTCATTTCTAATCCCCTGCTACGTGATTCACCTTCAGCGCAAATAACAGGACCTCGACATAGTGAAGCCATCGCATTCAAGGCAGCTAGCTCTAATGATTTCCTTTCTGCCTCCATCTGCTGTACGTGTCTATGTTCTGTCTCAAATTGGATCCTTATCCTTGCGTGCTCAGCATTCTTAGTCCCGTGTCCACACCATTCCTCGAACATTCGAAATAGCTCGACTCGCAGCTTTTCAGATATAATGTCGACTTTCTCCTGTTGTGATGCATCATAGAGTTTCTCCACTAATCCACACAGATATGTTCGTAGTCTCCGCCATTCCGAGTCGTACATAATATCTGGTTCACGCAAAAAGGCAAAGGTATTCTCAACATACGATTTAGTCATCGTTTGTACCTCTGGATCATGAATAAACTCTTCTTTTAGGAGAAAGTGGGCCGTCAGCTGATAGACATGAGCTAGTTCTGTGCGAAGCCTTTCGTATTTCCTAGATCTCTTATATGTACCGGTATATCCTCTCGGAACGTTCCTCTTGGACTCCTCGACAATTTTTTCCTGATATTGTTGCATGTCTTCTAGGAGCACTTTATATACGTTTTCGTTGATATTACCAAGCGCAGTTACTATTGCATCACGAATAAGTTGTCGTTCAGAAATGAGAATACGTAATACCATTCTAAATAATACCCGAGCGGATGTAATTCGATCAGGAGGTGTAACGTCTGCTCGTCGGCGGGAAGGTGTCCAAATACGATCTACGTATTCATCTGTCAAAGTAATGGTTGAGCAGGCCACTATAAGATATAGTCTCCATTGCTCTATCATTTCATCAGTTGCAGGCACCACCCTTTGTAAGTGCATTCGAAGTGTGGGAGCCGGGTTACGTGCTATTGGCTCAGCTGCATTGATTATTGCCTGTTGCATGGATACTATTCTGGAACAAACGTTGTTTCTGCATAACGCGACAGTAACCGCAAAGTGATCAAAGCATAGCTTCATAAATTCAGGGAACACTCTTGCCCATAAAGATAAATATTCAGAATCACCACTCTGGACTAATTTCAATAATATATCTTTTGTACCTTCTTCTTTTAACTTAAGCAGTTGAACAGATTCACGAACAGGGAGTGCTGCTCCATCTTTATCGAATTTGATTAGATCCCTTCCTCCTCGAGTGAGTATGTGAATGATTCGTTTATATTGAGCCTTCTTCTCATGTGCATTAGCATTATAACGTAATCTGTTATGCTCATTATGCTCGTCATATCCGTGAAAGTTCTCTCCAACCAAAGTGACGTTATCGAGACTTGATTGAGCATTCATTGATTGACCATCCATCCCAACAATGGTGCTATGACGGGAGTATCCTTTCTCGCGTGCTACTTTGATTTCCAACTCCAATTCTAATTCAGCTACCACTTGTAATATCCTTACTGCATCCTTCCTGATTATAGGTTCCTGACTACACAAAAACAATAATCCATTTGCCTCTGTCTCCTCGATCACAGTCAAAACAGCAGAATCCTCTAAATCGCTAGGTGCTTTAGATAAATTGTCAGAACTATCATTGATATCCACTTCTTGAATAGATTGATTAAGAGCTTTTAACTGGCGCAACCATACGTACAACATATCTAAATATAGTTTTAATATTGCTCTCCCACTGTCCGACCCGGAGCATGCAAGCATTTCTACATATTTGTCTTCTATCTTATACACAAAACGAGATAGTCCCATTATAACATATTCTGCTCCACATTGGACAGCAATGCGTCGTAGCGCAAGTGCAGAAGCTGCAGCCAGGTCGGGGTCAACATGTACAGTGTATCGACTTAGCATCTCCACTAAGGTAGGCAAATTAGAAGGTGCAGGGAGCAAACGAGGAAGTGAAGCGACATAAGTGGCCATTAAATCCATGTATACTTGCTTATCCCTCTGATATGCGACGGTCAGTGTCTTGTAGCTGTGTATCATGATTCCATTCTCACCGGGTAATGATATTACTTTTCCATTGGGATTATTAGGCGGGAAATAAGGGGGACGTGAAATTTGATACTTTTCTTCGAGTACGGACATTTTACCAAAATTCTTGTCCAAAATTAACATCATTCGATACGATAGTTCGCAGAAATGATCGAAATGTGCTTTCAGTCCCGCTCTGTTGAATACATCATCTGGTAATATGTTTGGTGAATATTTTACTCCCGTAGATTCTCTTCTCACATTTACCAAATCAGTCTCCTTAGGAAACGGCGGTCTCCATTCTTGAAGTTCGATCGCCGCCAGAAGAGCCACGAACGAACGTATTGCTATTTTCATTCGATCCGGATGTATGCAATCGAGTGATAAATTGGACACTAATGCTTCGTTGTTCATCAGCTTCATAAGTATGTTCGTCATGCAATAGTCATAATGTCTGACCCCAACAAAAAATATGAACTGTACAAGTAAATCGTGATGGATTTCAGGCAAAGCACCACGACCGCGAGGAAATAGATTACGTGAGATATGTTCGATACGCTTATGCGTTGTGCTGAGAGATTCCGGACAGCGATATATGAATGTCCATAATAGACGATTTATACAGTTCATAGCCATATTGCGATGTTTATCCTTGTTAAATAATATAAACGAGAAAATAGTGAATAAGAGAATCATGAATTGAACAAACAGTTTTCTCAACATAAACGTGTACTGGCTAATAGTATTGACAAAATGGACAAGATGTTTTACCTTGAATCTCGCTAAACAATGATCTACAATATTCGTCCAGTTATGAGAGAAAAAGTCTTTTTGTGATACACAGAGTAAGGTTGTTGCGAGAGGATATGAGATCTACCGTGAAGGAAATAGTTTGTTTATTCAGTAACGCTAAATATATATATATCTCTCTCTCGATCCTTCTCAACATTAGTTTTCTATTTACCTCTACACGCCGCTTATCTACCAATATCTTGTGCGTTTTCTTCCAAAGCAACTCAACTGCTCTGACCCAGGCTGGGAAATTCACCTCGGCATCTGCAACCTTTTGACGTACAAAAAGTAAAATGGTTGATATGAATAATCCCAAGACGAAAAGAATATCTGCGTGATATGTTGTATACAACTTTTAACTTACGCCTGCAAGCGGTAAGAGCAATTGCACAAACACTTTTGCATATGCTTGGACGATTCGATCGGCATTTGTCTGCCGGAGAGAGTCTGCCAAGTGTAGTAGGAATTCAGCCGTTTCGTCTAAAGCTTCCACAGGATATATCTGATTCGACGGGTAACACGGATAAATTTACAGTAAGTATTTGTAACAAGGGGGGGGAAGGGACAATGATTCTGATAGTTTCTATCAGTAGCCTTCATTCCGTGATTATCCGGTCAATGACAATAACTGTAATAATTATTATAGTGATAAATCTATTATCTAGACTTTAAGTTTACGTCATTGTCGTTCACTTTTACTATTTGCTTTTTCCTTTGTTACCTTTAATTTAAGAAATCGCATTCCATTTATTATATAACATATCCTGGATTCGTCCCTCACTGGGGCACGAGTCAATTCGCCTAGTTTTGCAATAAACCGGTCCGAAACCGTTGCGAATCGAATGTTTGACAGCGCTCCAATTAGTTCTGCAAACAAATCAGAGCTTGCTCTTCTACTTCGTGACCTCATTACATCATCCCTACCAGAAGATGGAAGAGAGAAAAAATATGAGTATTTAGAATGATAGTAAATCGATATCTCTACTATTACTGAATATTATTACTGCAACGTTCTTGCCATTAGAGTCGTTAATAGATTGTCTATTGAATCTGCCACATCATAATCTCCCTTACAACTTACGGTTCCATCCGGCATAGTTGAACGAATGCTATTTCTTCTAACCCAGTTCCATGTCCTTCTGGAAGTGCTTCTGGTTGTACTTGATTTACTATTTCGATGAGAGCTCGACATAATATGAATAATGTTGTTTGCTGTGAATATGAAGAAAGAAAATCGAAAATAAATATACAATAGTTTGTACAGTCAAAAGATATGTCAGAAGAGGATAATAATTTACAATTTTGCGGTCGTGAAGAATTCTATCCCGAGTCGTTGACAAACTGTTGCCGTTGCTAACAGGATAAAATAAAAGCAGAACGATATCACACGTGAGTTAGGATAATTGTCTTAATAACACCACAGAATACTTGCTGTTATGTAATACTGTACAGACAGTATATATGCAAGTCTTTCTGCTCCCATGAACCTTTTTCCCTATCATCTATCAATCTCACTCTTTACTCTGTCCTCGCCAGCTCCTTTTCTATTTTCACTATACCCATTCTCTAATTACTCACGCAGCATGCATATTGTCCTTCCGCCATTGCATAAAAGAGTCCATGATATGGGTAGGTTTGTGTCTGGCAATATAACCCAACGAATTCAACAACTTATCGAATGCCGGATCTACACCCGGACCTACAATCCCGGACAAGTCTGGGTCATGATCCTGCAAATAATTTAAGAGTTTGTTAATTACAACGTTAAAAAGAATGTGAAGAAAATGTTAAGAGGCAGAACAAAAACGTTGAAAAGCGCATTATGGTAAAGAGCAAACTTTAGAGTATAGAGTTCGCGGATAAATGATTGAAAGAAAAGGCAGGAACCGGGGAAAAAGCAAGGGTAAGCATGAGAGTATGCTTTAGGAATTTCGACCAAGAGAAGGTTTTCGTTATGAAATGTTGGATCCAGAATGTAATCGTGGTAAAAAAGAAATCCCGCGTAAAGAATGCTTGCAATATCGAGTGTTCTTTTCTCACAAAACACTCTACATTTTCAGGGATTTCCCCAATCTAATGAATTCCCGTCCCTTCTCTGCTCGTGGGTGCAATCTCATACTCTATGATTACTTTCAAATCTATCTAGCATAACCCGATTCTTTCTCTCAATTTTGCACTCTCTCTGGTTCGTTTGCTTTTATACTGTCACCCTCTCACGTTCAAGACAAGCACATACCAGGGTATACCCCATAATATTACTCAACTTCCTCTCAGCGGTTACGGTGAAATGTGTGAATAGTATGTGGAAGGCATAGTCGGCGGGAGTCTTTGGATCGAGTGCCATAGGGAGTCTATTCACTAGTTCATGAAGTATCTATAGTAAGAATTATAGTTATCTCTACACTTTATAAAGGAATGAGATCGCTGGGCTGACTACTGGTTGAATTTTTGAACTTTAGATGCTACCATGTGTAGAAACGATTGGTTGGATTGTTTGTGCTATTCACATGCTGCACATGTGTTCATTTCATACACAAATGAGTGACAAAACATTGAAGAAAGGTTTTGGCCATGAATGACTTGGTTTATTCAATGCCACCATACCAAAACAAGCAATTTCAGCTAGGTTCTGTTCTGAGATTAAAATATACAATGTTCTATATCCCCAAATTTATTGATAATTCGGGCATTGTAAATAAGGGATTCTAATACTATGTAAATCTCGGCAAAAGTCTTTGTCATTAGAAACAAAGGATGTTAAACTTACTCGCGTGCAGTCTCCAGTAGACTAATATCTAAAAAGACAGGACGAGAGATGTTTTCCGCGATAGCTAACCAAACTCGCACATCGTTGCGTCGAAATGCAGGAGTCAACAGCATGCTTTGCAAATTCTAACCTTGCAAGTATTGTCAGAACTGGATTACAAATTGGTTTTTCCATCTGCGTGCTGCTCGTGATCTGTGACAATATATAAGGTTCATAATAACACGTTCGTGCAGGCTATTTAGATTAAGACTATGGGTCATCGAAAGGATTGAGAACTGCGGCTTCAGCCACAGAGCTATTCTACTTAGCGATGGCAGTTACTGAATGTCATCTGATCGGTGAACACACAAGCTTATTACCAAACCAACCGGAAAAAATAAAAACTGGGGACATTCAATATTTATCTGAAGCCATGAATGAAAAGTTGAATGTTAATTTAGAATAGTGCAGATGAAACGAAGTAAATACTTATTATGGAATTGTCCTGACAAACTTGCACGAATTTTATGACCGAAATAAGTTTTCCCGTCTATAATCTATATAGTTTCCTATAAACATTTAACTACGTTTACAAGGCTTATTTAGCATTAGTAAACGTCGATTGCGCATTCGTGTCTTTCTAGTATGACTGATTATTACATATTTATGGCCTGCATGCGTTCCTAATACACAAAACCGCTAACAATGCTTTACTATATTGTGCCACAAAGTCCCTGGACGAATTAAAAATCACACAGCTCGGTCAATTTAAACCCAAACAGGGTTTAAATAAATCAAGTGTATTTCCCATTATTTACTACTCTCTTCTCGTTTACAGTTCAGGCAAATGAAATAAAGTTTCAACATGAAGACTACGCAGAACCAATTGTTTAAATGAAAATTGAGATGCTGGGAATTCAACGTAGAACGGCAATAAAGTAGACCTTCTATCAACAAAATCGCCTTGAAAACATTACGCTCAAGTTTCCCGTAAGAGAGTGTATTAGACGGACTAGTAAAAAATTGCAAGTGTCAAGTTAGTAAGTACGACAAACTTGCGTTTTTTCCCTCTGGAGTACAAGCTTTGTTACTATTGTCTTCGTATGGTTGACATTATTTCTCGAATTCATACACATAGTCAACTGAGAGCAATTCTATCCAACAAGACTCCGTTTTGCTGTTAGTATGGGAATACCGTTAGGCCTATTATTGGCTTTATTGACAGTTGTTGTAGTGACTATCAAGTTGAGGTTTATAGTTCATACCAGTTAATTTGGTGAGATAGTTATCGGTAAGCTGTCGAAGTAACGTAAATCCATTCACTCTTCGACAAAGTCATCACAATAGTATATGTAAAATTCGGTATCTCTGCGTATTGCCCTTTTATAGTGAAATTTGTCATGGCGCTATTCGCTGGCATTACATCTATAGCTACCGCTTAGGCTTTGAATGAACTTTTATATTCAAGCACTAAAATTTCTCGGATGTTAAGAATAGAAATAACCAATTAAAGATCGTTGCCATATAATATGCACATACGCTTTCATCAAGACATCCATGCAATAATTGAGTCCGTCTATAGGCATTAAACAACCAAGTCCTTACATTATGCAGGCAAATGGTAGATTTAGTCTCGATTCTTGATGCATGGCTCTTTTCATAAATATCAACGTTCGTAAACTCGTCTTGCAATTGACGTAATTACAGTAATTACAAAATTACACATTATAATTACGCTTGAAAGCGGATTTTATTAGTATGGAACGTTACTTTCTACATCGGCATTTCATTGATCGTACTAACCAATTATAATTAGGGTTAGTTGTGGAATATTATCCCCACATTTCTTCTAACATCATTACAGAGATTCTCTGTTGGATTTGAGTCAAGACGTTAGAAGGGCCAGTCTATAGCTTTAGGCATGTCATCCCAGTTTTTAGTGGCGGCTAGTATGTTTTAGGCCATTGTCTTGTTAAAACGCTATACATAAAATTGTTGCCCATTATTTTGGGAAAACAGTATAAAATTATCTTATCCCTTATGCAGAATCCTTTAACATAAGGTTAGGGTTAGGGTTAGGGTTAACGGTTCCAGATTGTTCGAGTGTTTTAATGTTACCATAAACCATACTGTGGGAATAACCTTGCGTTTATGAATTTCCGAATGCTTTGGTCCTACAATTGTTGTCTGCAAGTCATCAAAGAATGTTAAGAAATATTGCTAGTGCAAAATACCTATAAACAAGCAGTTATAAATCCGTTATCTGACAATCATTTTACATTTTACATTGTTTTTAAATCGATCTTAAATTGGTAGAGATATGCACGATTGAATGTTACAGCAAAAATTACGGATCTTTTTGTCCCACACTGTACGTCGCTTAGTCAATGATTGTATCTCATCCGTTAGCGAATGAAATGACGTTCATTAATTGCAGTAATAGTCTTACCGGCAGATCTATGCTCTAATCAATACGCCTTTCAAGCTTTTATTAATTGTCTATGACGGTGTGTTTTTTTAGTAAACATCAATACTCTCAAACCATTCAGAGATAGATTATTTTCAATCTCTGTGTTTTCACCAAGAGGATTTTTTATATGGCACATGCCTTTTTGCTGCTCATATAGGTATCATGTGATAGTTCGGCTGATAATCTCTTGCTTTGAGTCATGTGATGTGTCAAGTTAGAAATTAAGAAATAGAATTTGTCCAATATAAGCAAATAAATTAATTAATTAAAAGACAGCAAGAATGTTTGAGAGTAATGACGTCAGTGATGTTACTATGTTTACATGATCACTATTACATATTAATCAGCGAAATCCTGCTGATCAAACCCAAATTCGTTTATTGACTAATGAATGAGAATACCCATGCTCTATTGTAAGCGTCACGTTAAATTGTTACTCAGAATGAAAATTATTCAACAGCAAGGATTCACACACTGGGTTACTCTAACAAATAAAAAATTCGTGTTGCTACCTAAACACATGTGAAAATATAATTTTTACTGGATTGCGCTTTTGGTTTTTGATAAATGGTCTGTCGTTTTGTTCTGTTTTTTTGATAAATTTGGCAACCCGTTCCTGTTCCGATGGTTTTGACCTTTGCAGATCACAAGCTACCGATTTGAACTACTATCGCAGGGTTTATCGTCACGGCAATTAGATGGGAGAATTACTCTGTTATTGATGGCAATGTGTTTGATATTATTATGACTTTCTTGCAAACGACTTACAAAGTATAAATTATTGACAGTTTTACGATAAACTGTTGCGATACAAATAATTTAAACGTTTGCCTCATAATAGATTGGAATGTGTGGATGCAAAAATCATTTCGTTTTGTAGACATGAATAAACACGGGAAACTCAGCAATGGCTGCTGCTGTCAGAATCCAAGCTTGCTATTTCACACATCTTCTTTCGTTCACATTTGTCTATTTTATCGACTATCTAACTACTATAAATGAGTATGCATACTCTTTCTATTCGATTGTTAATTACTCTCTCAACGAATATACCATATGATAATCTGCAAGTACTCCGGGTTATTACCAAAAATGCATATTTGTTAGAATAATGGTTTGAAAATAATGATGCCTAGATATCTATTACGAAAGTATAAATAAAAGCTTAGGGACTTTTGCTGCCCCATGCCGACATTTGTGTTATATATAATCCATACCGCATCTACATTAATCGTTCCTTTGTGATTACCGGGTGCTTTAATAAACGTGACTCGTTTGTTCTTCAGCAGAGACTAGCAATAGGTAGAGACCCTATTAAATTATGCCCCCCGAACGCATTCCGTCGTCAAATCGCAAAATACGAGAACTTACTCGCGAACATAAAGATAACAGCAATGACGATGGACAGGATTCTTCCTATGCGTACGAAGATGAATTTCCGAGGAGCTCGCTCTTGCTTACTGACGAAATGGATAGCACACTCGAAGCTGGCGGAAAAAGTGAAGAATATGAAAAAATGTATAAAAGAATGAAGCTGTTGATCAGAATAGAGGAACAGGTGGGTCAAGCAAGTATCCGAGATGGAGTGAGGTAGGTAATTATAATCGAAATTGATAGTAATTCGCTTGTAGGAGATGGCCAACATAGCAAAGGAGATCAGCAAATGGAGGAAATTTGAGATTGCGATGCTAAAGGAGCGCCGGTAAGTTATCCATTGGAGTTGGCTTGATGGTTTTTATTCGACACGCTGCTCAACACGTTTGGTCTTACTCGCTGTTACTGTCGTTCAGACTACTGAAAAAGCATCTTAGGGAATTTAATTGATCGTTGTAAACCAGTGACGGTACTTATGTGGGATTATATGTATATAATATTATAGACAAAAACTTCATATTAAGAATCACCATTAGACAATAAGAATGTGTATATAATAACGATGTTACAACAAATATATAATTGATAAATAAGCTGCGACCAACCAAAATAATATGATAGATATCTAATTATGGTGGGATGTCATTTACAAGGGTTTATTTTTTGATCGTCTGTATCACGCAGAATTTCAATCACGGACAGTTGTAAAATCACATTGTTTGGCACATGATTGTAGATTTGAAGACAGGGGAAGATGGCGTATACTGTATTTGTATTTCGTAAATCCGATTATTATTGCTTATGTCATGGTACCTTCTTACTGCCAAGGAACGTGCATCCTTGTGATTTCAACTAATAGCTAAACGTGTTCAATTTGCGATAATTCGTTATATTGTGTTGTCTCGTTAGATGTTAATACTGGTTGCCATCGATTATTCCTAAAGACTAATTCGTATAATAACGTATTATTTATTGATAAGTCTGTGATGATAATTTTTACCAGTATCATTGGTAAAAAAGAAAAACAAAAGAGTTTTTTAACAACGTAGGGTCGTGACATCTTTATCTTACAGAAAAAGAAAGTCGAGCCTTTCCTCTTTAGTCAAGAGAGACGAAGAAGCGAATTATTATCGAGATCGGTTCGAGTGTACGTTGCTAGTGAAACGTTGAATAAGAGACAGTAATGGAAAATGTTGTATGCGCTCACACCCGCCATTGTGTCCCCTATTATCCCTTAGACTGTTTTCAGTACAAATTGTACCGAATTCTGATTCATTAACTGAATCGCTTTATATCTCCGTAGTTATTGTTGTATATGGTCATGTGACATTCAAATTTTACAATCCATCCGATCGTAATGGTAATACTACGTACGTAATAGATAGCCTATAAAAAGATGTCTCAAATCGGCCTTGTCTTTGGCATAGTAATAAAGTAAATTTAAAATAAATAAATTATTCAACACTTTAATTTGCATATACATTACTTGTCGCAGAAACATTCGTAAAGACTAGAATCTGGAATAACACCTAATGGAGTGCCTAAATCCATTACTCACCAGTTTGATGAGATCTTTGACTCGTTAGATTTGAAAAAACAATAACATCTAATAATTAATAATAGAGTGATTCTAACATAGTCTTAATAGGGTAAGTTTTACATAAAAATTCTTGTAGAAATGTTTTAACATTTTTAAAATTAAGGAAGGGCAAAAAAAATGATATTACGCATTTTCTGTTCATGCGCGTAAACGTGCAGTACCAAGTATGTCGATTATCCAGTCGTATGGCACAACCCGAATATCTGTAAAGCAAAAATCTAAAGTAGTCAAAAATCGTCATCAACCAATTATTAACTGTCATTACAATCTGGATAGTTGAAAGAGGAAATTGCGCGATCAACCATTGCGTTCCACCCGAAATGCGCCCATTTTGAAATAATATAAGCACTAGACACTACAATTATTCATTACAATGTACTACACTTGTATTAATAACGACAATATGTCTTAACAGTAGAGAATAAGAATATTTTGCCAGTTGAGATTTTTGGTTGCCTGGGAGCGCATTATAAATATCGTTAAGACTATACGTAGACCATCGTAATTTGCTACCTCGTCCGCGCATACGCGCTCGGACACGTATGTACAGAATTAGCTTCACGATGATGTTTTGGGCGTGTAAGGAATTAAATATCTAAACCCATCCATTAAAGATGAATAGTTGCTGAAAATTTCAATAACAATAATATTTCATTACATCACGTGCCACTCGATTAATTTACAATAAATCTCACACTGTAAAATCAATATTGTGTTCTTTTTTGTAGGAGCTGCAAGACATTTTATGTGAGGGGAAGTACGGTAATTATGCAATTTTTGATTGTTAATCACATGATGTAGACGTGACTATAGAGGTATGGCTATATACTAGACATTAGACCAGAAATTTCACGCAAAAGAATATAATCGATTACATAAATTATGTAGATTTTATATTTACATAATTACTTACTTAAGCAGGGACTACTATTAATACAATGCTATTATTATTAAAAATAACAACAATTAATTAATTACTCTATTCATCGCTTCTTCCATCACAGTCACTGACATAGCCTCCTTCTACCCTTTTCATCCTCACCAACTTCATTAATCTTCTCCAATAATAAACTCCTGACCAATACTACTATTAGGATCATCGATCGGTGACTCTGCAACCACAATATCGTACTTCCTTTCGTCTTCCTTATAATCGTCTTCATGAGTAACGTCCGGCGGAGTCCTTGAAATGGAATACTCGGAAATTTTGCGAAGACTAGCAGCTGCAGTATTTGTCGCATTTGTTGTTGGCCGAGTGGTTGGTGATGCAAGTTTATCATTGAACGTGTGCACAGTCTCATATGTTCTACGGCGGGCATTTCGAAGCCTTAAGGGCAAATAAATGGAGAGTCAAGCAGGTAGTGTAGAAAATTTGAGAAATGCCAAGGAAAAAGAAAGAGGGGGACGCTTTAGATTACTTAAGCATTTATAAACCTACTATATTAATTATATTATACCACACTATTGGTATCCTCGATCGATCATTACAAACGCATACGATCAAACGGGTTTAATTACTTACGCCTCAGAATGGGCTAGATTAGAAATTCCTTTACTCAAATTTCCCCACGCTTTAGCGGTAAGATCATATGTCTTTTGTCGTGTCTGCTTGAATCTGGCGAGAGAAAGCATAATTAAATCATGAGAACATAATACACGCATTAAACCACCTTTCGAGAAAATTCGATATGCATACCGCTCAGAATCCGTTACTTCTATGACAGCCGAGCGTATATTAGATAAAGTTTCGCGTCTCCTAAAGAAATTCCGCGAATCAATCGGTTACTCTTACGACGAAAAGGCCACTGAAAAAATAGGTTTGTGTCCCAGCCTTTTAAAAATATTTATCATACTCCTGAACAACCCAAAGTCTATAATTCTCTATACATTCTATTTCCAATTCCAATCACACGCTCTCCTCCTACCTTTCTTTCTCGGCACCGCCTCCAAATATCCCCTTGAACCCATTTCCGACTCCGTTCCCCAAACCGAACGCAATGCCCTTTTTCCCTCCGACAGTCTCGTCTCCACGTTCCTTCGCATTTTCTCTCTTCTTCCCGTCATCCTCGTCCTCATCACCAGATATATCAGACCCAAGCGAGAACATATCATCGATATCGGAAGAAGCTCTATTATCGATATCATTCTCTTCGAGCGTTATTGTTTCCCATTGTTCTTTTAGAAGGTTTAATTCCTCTTCTTGACGAGCAAGTTCTTCCTTGAGTTCGAGAATTCGGCGTTCCTTGCGAGCGATAAACTGAAGAAGTTCTTCTTGTTGTTCGACTCTTGTTGCTGGCGTTACGCGTAAGTGTTTTATTGCTAATTCCGTGTGAATCTAAGATGTAGAAAGAGCGAGGGAAGGAATGTAAAGATATGTGTGTAAAACGGTTGAATTCAAAACTCATTGTCGGTGCGTCTGATGCAGTGTGTATTTTAGTCAAGCTGCTAACTCCCGCCCGGTGCAGTGCGTAAAGTTGTCCCTAGTGAGCTTGCAATAATCGAACAATCGGTGCGAAAGTGAAATTTGCTCCATTATTTTTACCAACCTTGATCTCGTCGTCTTCATTTTCTGTAGTCTTCCTAGTAGTCTCAACGCTATCATTGGTCTTTTCTTCTATCTCTGGCTCTATTGATTCCTGTAACATTTTTCCTATCTCCTCGTAAATGCTCTGTTGCAATAAGAGAAGCAATGTGGGGAGACCATTTTAGGCGGTCGGACAATAAACTATTGTGCGACTACGTTAAATACTTATCTTCCGAATCACATGGTTAACAAGGTACACGATAAGATAAGGTAAGTATAAGGTTCAATGACTTTTATTCCGAAAGACAATGCCGCGATGGAAAACGAAATTGACCATTGATAAGCCTGTCGTAAAAATTATGCTGAATTCATTGATTACCAAGTCCCGGACGATAAACGAATTACTCAGTCGCTTATTTTATTTCTCTGTTTTTAACGCAGAAAACGAGTTATAAGGCGATCGAAAAGACAACATTTTAAGCAAGATGTATTCGCAAGTGCGATGTTTGTCTTAAAATGCAAAACCCAAATTAGAACCATCTAATACTAAATACAAATTGGCAAAAAAGCAAGAAATTGGTAGATGAGCATTTTATGACAAGAGTAAGCTGATAATTATTGTTAGAGTTGACGCTATGCCCTGCTCGTTACAGTCCGATCAACATCTATTATTCATGTCTTAGTCTGAGTGAAATGCATTTAGTATTAGCACGCTAGCAAATTAATTGCGTTCTTGGTGAAAAGTTCTAATAGCGGCAACTTACAGGAATAAAGAAATTGGATAAAGACAAACATTTAAAGATTTGCCGATAATGCGGTAGCCATATTGGCCGTCTACGGTCATCATGAAAGCATTGAGTTATACATAGTAAATACGGTAGTTTTGGGTTAATTAAAAAAATTATAGTTCTGTGGATTAAAAAAAAAGCTCATTGCTGTGAGGACGGTCAAGACTTTCAATACTTAATATTAATTCTGTTTGGAAAGTTCCTCAAAGAGATTGGATATCTTGCACAAATTACAAGCATTTTCCTTTCGAAGCAGCTAGTCGAGGAACTGTCAAATCACAGACGGTAGTTAATGGGTATTTTTATGAAAAAGTTACATATTCATTCATTTTAACATTAATACCAACTTGACAGGAATAATATTGTTGTACTGAAATAATAAAACAAGCTAGAATCTTTTTATACATTAAAAAAAAAAGAACGACTAACAAATGAACGTGTTAACAAAAAGGGAAATAAAGCATTAGCATTAGAGAATTAAGGAAGACGAAAAGTTCAGAATGAGAAAAATCTTTTATGGGATATTGTATTATAAGGCTAGGGACCTTTTAATTATACTAGAAAAAAGATAGTTCACATTTCGTAACAGTTACTGGTTGTTTGTCTATCACGAAAAATCGGTATTTCAAATACGCCAGGTCTAGATCTTTAATGATTACTACTATTCAGTTGTGGAACTTCCAAAGGCAACATAGCTGACTTTTGATACTATAAAAATATATGAAAAAACGTGTACTACATAATGCAAGTCGATGACATAAACATTTGATTTGCATGGAGTTTGGTTCTAGACCATGACCGTAGACAATATATAAACAAACACGCATGCGTATTTACCGAAACTTCTTTTACGACTTGCGTGCTAAGAAGGAATAAATCAGAGGTAGTAGAAGGTTTTCAAGGTGAACAAACAACGCAAACGCATGTAGAGAGATAATCTGGCGTAAGTTATATATAATCTCTCACCATATACTGTTTGCAGGCGAAGACTTTGTGACTCGGGGATAGAGTAAACGCAACTATTGAAGATTTGGTTTCTATTAATTCTATCGCTTTTAATCACTTTCAGGTGTCAATTTTCATTCAGTCACAGACTGCTTTCGAAAAGATAAGAATGGTGCTAATGCGACATCCTTCCTGTAAGTTACATGACATTATTTCTAATATGCGTGGAGATATAAATTTTTGAAAAGATTATATAACTACTGTAGTTTCATCCATCTATTCAACAAAATCATACGGTAATAAGCAGCTGTTTCAGTACTTCCTGTTTCGACGTTAATACATGGACAATTCTCAGCATGGTAAACGCCTCGAACGTTGCTTTGTGACACCCTGAACCGTCAAAAATTCAAAGTCGGTCATTCAGTTGATAGAGGTTGGTAACGATATGAATATGTATAATATCAGAAAAAATTATTTTCTTTTTTAAAAAGGAAGGCATACCTTTGTACGCATCCTGATAACCTTTTTTATATAATTCTTATAACATACTTTTGGCATGAATTAAAATAATGCTACATTGTTACTAACAGGGATGATTAACAACTGGAAAAAGTATTCATACTAATACACGCAAGCGTCTTATTGAAAGTAAGTCTTAAAATTTCTTCACCTGATCTAATTAACCAGTTCCTATTTATCGAATAAATTAAAGTTTCGATTTTCTTAACTTTTTGGTAGTCTTTTCGCAAAGAAGAAGGTAAAATTCTTTTCCTATGCGATTATTAAACAAAACTTATGAAAATAATAAATTTCTACATATAATTAAATAGGTGTCATATCAACAAATCCTCTTAAAGTGGTGGATTGTATATCCTTTCTGACCATACATACAACAAACAACCAGAGTACAAACAGATATCCAATGCATCACTCAACTCACATATGAACGGAACGGCAATTGTACTTGGTATATGATCGCCGTCCCCTCATCCTTAATGCAAGTGATCTTACAATCCGAAAATTCATAAAAGAGTGTAGATCGCTGCCAACTACCAACATACAACGTCATCACGCATAATTTCTTACATGATATTCTAAAAAGATTCAAATCGCCGGCATCTACATTGTAAATCTTCATCTGGATATATCTGATATTAGGACAGTACTGACTGACCAGACCAACTGATGGCCAAAATCTCTGTGAGAACTCGGATTCAACCCCATCGCTGACAATCTTCTCGATGCTACCATTGGTATTTTTAATAATCGTATCTAGTATACCAATATCGATACTTGTCCCAATAACTTTTAATGTACGTAGAGATGTCATTCTTGCATTTGAGAGGGTAGATTTAACTTGATCTGGCACAGAACATCGCTTGAAACATAGTTTTTGCAGGTTGCTACATGCTGCTAGGTCGCTAAGTGACAGTCTTTCGTTGAAATTGATCGAGCAAAACGAGATGTTACTAATGCAATGTGCTAACGTCGGGAGCATCGACAATATTATACCTAGTCGCGTAGGATACCCTTGTATTTTAAGTTTTTGCAGACGGTTCTGTCCCATAAGCAACGGGGATACATCAATACCTCCTGTCGGCGGTGACAGTCTTTGTTTACGGCCTTCGATGATCAATCCACAGACTTTATTTACACGTGCAGTGAGAGTGTTGATATGCCGCAAGATCTTATCACGAGTCATGCACTGTCTCAGAAGCCCGCCCGAGTGAGATAATTCCGATTCAATGGTTAATGTATGCAGATTGGGTGACACCAATTCAATCAATTCTAAGAATGTTTTATCAATGAGATCAACGGTAAACTCGTCGTGACCGCTTGGTTTCGATACCTTTTTGCTTCTTTTGAAAGACAGTGACCTTGGCTTTGATTGTTCGCTGCTGTTGGTCCTTCTACACTCATACCAATATCCTATGGCTCTTAGTATATCATATAGATTCACTTGGGATATGTATCCAATATATGGAAAGGTTGACTTTGCGTGTCGCATTCTCTGCAAGTTCAGTTGCTTTTTCATATGATCCCCCAGAAACATGAAGCATACTTCAATAAGTATGGGTGCATGCTTTTTCCATTTGCGTGTAACACTGGGACCTATCAATTCGAATGGTTTACTCCAGAGTATAGCTACGGTGGCCTCGCACCATAGTCTGTTAACAAGGAAGCACGAATGGAGCGTTTGTCTATCATTAGAGAGGTGGGAAACCGTTTCCGCAACCAAGTCGAAAGACAACCGTAGAGAAGACATCCTGAAGTCGAAAGAGAAGTAACGTGAACTAATCATACAAAAAGTCGGATCACCAATCGAATGGCATTTCTCTTCTGTTGATATAAGCATTGCATTGTACTATTGAAATTGCGTCACACACAAGTTAAAAATGGTTATTAGTCCGAAGAATGTCGACCACAACGATGTTGTGGCCATGAGGATCGCCAATAAACTTTTTTCTATTCTCTCCATGACCATATTAATCCTCATAGTGTAACCAAAATGCTACGCAGTTGAAAGGTATTTGCTTTTTCTTTCGGTTATAGTAACCTCGTTATACCTCGTTATACCGAATTTTCATTATACCGAAGGAATTCTGCCTCCCCCGCTCTTAAATAGTAAATTCCTTCGTTATAACGAATTTAATAGTAAAATAAGTTTTATCGCGTAGAATAGTGGTTGTAGCAGATGAGGATCATACGATTTTTGGTCATACGACTTTGGTCGTACGATTTTTCGTATCTACTGTTTTTAATTCGCACATATTGTTCCATCAACATAAGCAAGGAAATAGAAGGCGATGATGAAAGCTCGAAATCTCTCCCTACCGTCTTGACTAAAGATGTAGTAGTCGCACTGAAACGGCATTCAAACAGGTGACATAGAAATAAATTACGATGAGTTTAAGTCTTTCGTGCGTTGAAGAGAAAGGTTTAATTGCATAATATTGCACAAACTCTCGAATAGTATAATTATTTTATTATATTCATGTATTATTGTTAGTAAAGATATTATTCATTATAACGAATATTACTTGACGAATCGTGGATGCCTCCCCCGACACTTCGGTATAACGAGGTTCAACTGTATATCAAATATACTTACGTTAGGTTATTACCTTTTCAGGTGGACATGGATATTGCTATGCGTTCTCCAAAACGCAATTGATTGTCAACAGCCTGCCGAGTTCTACGTCGTGTCTGAATCAAGACTCGCATCGACAAAATACTTAATTTCAGATGCAATGCCGAGACACAAACATAACCACTTCTGACTCGAGGGATCCACAAGACCTGAAACTTGAATATGTACTTGTGAGGGCTGGGAGTCATGTTCATTTGCGCATGTTGATAAGACATCAGAACGTGCCAAACAGACCATTCCCTTGTCAATCCGCATCGATCGGTTGCAGGTAATTTTTATTCCTTTGCAATGTGTATATTAAGATGACGAATTATATTGCGTATATATGTTTTATCATCTTGCGTAAAAGCTAAATTGTTCTTTTGTCCTTCCCGATAACCAGTTTCTATAATACAAGGCTCCAGGGACTTATCCAAGCTCAATTGGATCTTGCACGCTGCTACGGAGTGTTGACGACCTTTCTCTCTCACACTCTCTCTCTTCATATTACGGGTAACAAACAGCTTCGTTTAATATTAAACTTTTTCTTAAATGTACATGTGCTAATATGTTATCTAATTTAAGCATGTCAGGAGTAAGCACCACACAAAAAGGCTATGAGTATGAAGAAAGAAGATATAACATTCTTCTAGCGGCAGATTTGTGAGTTTTCACTGAATACTTGTTGAGTGGTTTGTATCTATGATAATCAAGCTGCTAACTCTTATCTGGAATTTCATAGAGGAGGTTATTGAAATAGTAGAACATCCTATGGCGGAGGGGATGAGATTATAATGAAGGCGCAGAAGAGAGAGGAATTATTAAGTACACTCGCCGCGCTTCGATACGGCCATTCGATGGACTCCGTATTCCCGTGCCATAATGGCACGCCATTGTTTGTTTTATCAGGAGAAATCGGTCTCAGCCCTGTCACAATTGCCTCCTTTTTTTATCGGCACCAAAAATGTCCGCAGAGAACATCATTAGACAAGATCAAAGCTTTGGCGAGATGTTATGAATACGAACGGAATCAGAGTACCGGAACACGATGATATCCATGCTCAATTCGATCTTGCAAGATGTTACGATGATGGCATTGGAGTGCCAACTCGGCTTGGCGAGATGTTATGAATCGGAGTGCCGGAACACGATGATATCCATGCTCAACTCGATCTTGCAAGATGTTATGATGATGGCATCGGAGTGCCAAAAGACGATGTTATCCTGCTCAACTCAGTTTGGCGAGATGTTATGAGTGAACATCTAATTAATGAAAATCATGCTCGGACATTGCATCTATAATGAAACGTCAAAACTCTTGTTTTGGTTGATTAAATTATTTGGCGATCTGTTTTATCGCAATACGAACGGAATCGGAGTGCCGGAACACGATGATATCCACGCTCAAATCGATCTTGCAAGATGTTATGATGATGGCATCGGAGTGCCAAAAGACAATGTTATCCTGCTCAACTCAGTTTGGCGAGATGTTATGAGTGAACATCTGATTAATGAAAATCATTCTCGGACATTGCATCTATAATGAAACGTCAAAACTCTTGTTTTGGTTGATTAAATTATTTGGCGATCTGTTTTATCG
>CAJVPI010000104.1:0-53565 GCA_910592345.1 Paraglomus brasilianum
ATATATACTCTGTTGTGTACCCTGTTGTGTACATCGTTGTGCATAAATTATGTGATTATGTCGAATAAATATCACTCTGAGCTTATTTTGATTTGGTCCAACCCAAATCCCAATTGCGATTTGGGTCGACCCGATTTCGAATTGGGTCAGATTGCGATTTGGGTCAGAACACATGTTTCATTGAAAAGGCTTGCGTTTGAAGGATAATGCATCAGCCACTCACCATGAAATGGTAGGATGTGCTTGTAAATATTGCGCGTTTTGAGTATCCAAGTTTCTTCCTTTTATAATAGCATTTGATATTGCAATCTCTAACGTTAAAATGAATCAAACAAAATAATTAGAGGGGACGATTTAATAAACAACACCAAGATCTAAGGAACTTAAACAAGGCAATTTGATTGCTTTTTATCATGTTAAAACTTACTTTTAACAATAGATTGTATATCAATTATTTTTGAACAATTAGATAAATGTGATAAAACAGTACTATAATAAAGCTCCCAGCTAACCAACTTTGTATCCACAGTGAATCCAGTACCCATATCTGATATTTATGATGTACCAGCCTTGACAAAATGACTTCTACAGAAGCAACCCTAATACTTAACAGTTTGTTGATAAGGAAACAAACATGTGACTCGATCGAACAAAATAAAAGCAATGATGAACATATATTGCAATTGGCCTCTAAATTCAAAATATTAATTAGTATAACTGTTTTTGAAGTTAATTCTCTGGATTTTGATGATCAGATCCTTAATTTTGTAAATTTATCCTCTGGAAAATCATGTATTACCGTTTCGACATAGTATTAGAAGCTCTGATTACGATACTTTCTGATTGGCATCCTCAATCTCTGAACCCTTACCACTTTAATTAAACTTTATGGTACAAATCTAGAGAAGAGTGTGCGGAAGATTGACATCGATGCACAGGATTGAAGCGCGTATGCACGCGCCAAGCATGAATGGTATGCGCCAGTAAAAAAGGTGAATATTACCATGCTTTGTCTTGGTTAAAATAGGTTGGGCAACAATGTTGAGGCTTGGTGCATTCTTGCTCCGATTGCTAGTCTGCGTGGCCAGTCGATCTTACACTATTACTATGATTTAATGGATTCCATACATACCAATACAGCACTATATTATTAATATTATTAGCATGGGAATTTTCATGCACGCCCGTTCGTCGGAGAATTAAATACTTGAAAGACGAGGTAATAGTAAGCATATCATATTGCGCTAATTTATTTGTAGTCCTTTTCTGGCAGATCCTTATGCTCTCTGGAAATCGTTTTCACCTTCCCACATGGACGTCCTGCATCATGTGAAACCATGTGTATCTCTTTAAGACAGTCCCGTCATTTATCTCGGATATTAAGCACACGCAATATCAAGCTGTGCATAATGAGCAATCGCAAATCAGATGAAAATGCTATAAGCATAATTACTTTTATAAAATGAAATGGAAACATCTATTACTGGAGTGTTGACTCTGTCTATACTAATACTAATACTAATACCTCATTTACAGAAAAAAATGAACCGATTGAAAGCTCAAAAAGACAAAAACTTTATCACAATGTTCGGTTATTGTAATTTGACAATTAATTAAATTCAAAGTTAATACTCATAATATTTAATGTATAAACCTCATATTTAACTTGCATATTTAAAACATGATCTATTACTGGGAACTAGAAATCTATTGACATAAGTCCAATATGTACTTATTATATACACGGAGAGTAAAAAAACACTAATAACGACAATTAGTCGCTACATAAAATATATATATTCCGTATCTATAAAGATCCGGAATTTGATATTAATGACGATCCATCTTTCTATGGATTTGACATATCAACTACAAATTTCCTAATGGCAATGTCATTGTAATGTGCGCGCTCAAATATACACGTTTAACCCGCGTTTCACTCTTCTAACCAAGGATGATTGAGTACTTCAAATATTGTCGGACGCTTGTCTATGTTGCGGCTTAGCATCTTTTTTATAAGATCAATAGAACCTATAATTGCAATTGAGAATTCGAGAAATAATTTTGTTGTTGATATAAGTATTATGAATAACCTTTGCCCTACACACAAATAAAACCAAATATGTGTGTTCATACCTTCTGACAATATATACGGAATACGTAAATCTCTTGAAAGAATCTCATTTATATTATAGAATGGATTCTCTCTATATATAAGCGTATATAACAAGATACCAAGAGCCCAGATATCTTGCGGCGGACCATCATATTCCCGACCAGTCAACATCTAAAGTCAACAAAATGCCCATGTTAACACATGTTAACACATAATACACTTCCAACACTTGTACATTACTCCTCTCTACGTTCCATCTTACCTCGGGCGCAGCATAATCCAAAGTTCCACGGAATGTATTGTACTTCTTGCCGTCTTGAATATATGCAGCACTCCCAAAATCAATCAACTGTATAGTGCCATCCTCATCCAAAATAACGTTCTCGTCTTTGATATCCCTATGCACGATATTATTCTTGTGCAAATGCCCAATCGCACAGGCAACTTGTCGGAATATCGATTTGATTTCAGTTTCGGGCATCGAAGCGTCGAGTTCTATGTACCCAAACAAGTCCATTCCTGTTCCATGAAGATTCATTTCAATGTAGTAATGGTTTTCGTCTTCAAAAAAGTCGGCTGTTGATGGGAGTTTGAGAATAATAAATACATAATTCGAAATAAAAAAGCTGCGATACAAGACCGTTACATAATGCAACGGATCATTATTAGATACGTACTCATTTGTACTATATTTGGATGAGAGAGTTGCCGGAGTGTATGGAGAATGTGTATCTCTGATGGAATATTACCAAGTATTTTATGACGTATCCAATTGTCGACAAGAATCTTTGACTTGAAGACAAACTTCAATACCACTAGTTTCTATAATAAAACAAAAGCATTATAAACAACACAAACGGATAGATATACAAACTTCTGTTTTGCTCGTTCAATCGCACACTCGCAGACTCACCTTTTCGGGATCTTTCATATTGTATGCCAACTTGACAACCCCATAAGCACCTTCTCCCAAGATGCGTAGAATCTTGTAATCATCAATGGTTTTTGCATGAGTAACGGCCGAATACAAACAAGGATCAAACGATTCTTCGCCTGATGAAACTACCGGTGGATTAGCATCAGGTAACGCACCATCCTCGGCCACTTGCGTTGGAGGTTTTCCACCAGCGGCCAGGAATTTCGACATTGGGAATTTTTCTTCATCATCGCTATTGCTCTGTTCATCGTCTACAGTTTCTTCTCTCTGCATTGCCTCTTCGGTCTTTGTCTCGTCCTCTTTCTTTGAATCTGCTATGGCAGGTCGAGCTTTGTCATTTTCGCTTGGAACCATTTCCAGGCTTCTGTCGTATGTTATCCATAATGCATGCAACGGCTCGTTAGAAGATTCGACTACTCGCATCTGTATATCAATATTAAATTCGGTCCCATCTCTATGCACCGCGGCAATGCCAGACGGTCCGCGTGTAAGTAGGGGAGACGCGGAAATTTTCGTTGTAGAGATATAATTAGAATACGTCGACTTGAGCAAGATTGCGGCATGACGGAACGCACTCTCAGATATTACAGTTCCCTCGACTAGTTCGTTCTCTGATTTCAAGATCTCGATCAAACCCGGAAATTGTGGTAACAAAGACTGTATATTCTTCTTTCCGATCAATGCTTGTCCACTTATTCCAAACAAATATTTTGCGAGATCCGGACTACATGACTGAATAATCCCCGACGAATAAGCAGTAATAACTCCTACAATAGGCGAGATAGAAACGATTTTAAACCGATATACGTCCATAGCCTCTGATCCCGGTTCATTTGCGGTCTCGTTCTTGCGCACAATCTTTCCAATAATCGGGAAATTTTCTCTGAGAGCAGAGTAGCTGCCGTAAAATTTGGTCTTGTTTATTTGTTCGATGTTTAGAATAGGTTTTGATGAACCGTCTGTGGATACAGAGATTGTTTCGAGTTTAGGTATTAAAGTGGTTATATTAGTTCCTTCCAGTTCTTCGGGGGGACAGCTGTAGAGAGCCTTTAGGTCACCAGATGCTTTGAGAATTGTTCCCTAAATACAAGAGCCATATCGTTAAAATGGAAAGGGGAAAAAAGTAACGCCATAAAGAGTCCAGATAACATTTTTACAGACGAACCTCTTGGTTGACTTCGATATCCATTGTCGATTCAACAATTTCCTGGAAGATCCAAATGAATATAGAATTACCGCAATCATCCTTCTTTCCTTTGAGCCATAAAGAAGCAGCTGACACCTCGTTATTTTTCTTTTGTATCGTTATCTGTAAAATAATCACAAAAAATTGTAAACATGGGCATGCAAGAAAAAATCACGGGAGAACATCCCTTCCTTCATATAATACTTACGACTTTACCACATGCCAATACCGATTCATTCTCCTCTCCGTTCTCTGACTTTGTCCAAGCCTTAATTTGCTTTTCGGAAAAGGAACTTGCTATCAAATCAAGAGCCTTGATACTGCATAGTTCCGACCTCGGATAACAAAAGACTAAACTAGCAATATCGTTAGCATTCAAAATATTTCCATGAATGTCTGTAGTGATGATCGCATGGATTTGGGGCAGAAATCTGTTAGGAGAATGTAAAATGGGCTGATGCGTTGCCGAATAGAACGACGGAATGTCAGTCAGAGTTCGCTTGAGTCTACGTTTCTGGTGTCTGTTATGCTCCATGTCTGATATGTCATGTGGAAGAACAATGTCCTTTGGAGAAGCATTAGAATGAACGAGTAGCGTAGTTCGCACGTAGGGAATCCGCCATCCTTTCACTTTGCTTTTCATAAAGTCAATCGACCGCCTTAGTATATTCTGACTGCTTTCTGCAAACTGGTTATCGTCGTCATCGTGGTGGCTGCGGACAGGCTGGGTGAAGAAACGCGGAAGGTCGGAGATATTGGCACGGCCTGTGGGGAATAGGTTGACAGCTTGTGTGTGATTTAACTCATTAGGGAAGACTGTCTCGTTGCTAAGCAGGTCTTGCTCGCCGCTATTAAAAAGAATTGTAGAATAAAATGAAGGTTGATTGAAAGTTGTAAAAAGGTGAACGGAAAGTTGGAGCGTGATATTAATAGCAATACAACGAGACAGTCTAACGAGATTATATTCAAGTGGATTGCAAGATCATATTCTCTTTGTTCTGTATCCGTGAACCTTTATTGATATAGTCTCTTTGTATCAGCCCCGTCATATATGCTCACAAATAGGTTCTGATCTATGTGTATACGGCCTTGATCAGGGAGAGAGTAATACTCACTGAATGTAGTCGTCCTCACTTTCGTGAAGGTGCAAATACTTTTCTGTTCGATATGGTGACTCTACGAGTTTAAAATTTACACGAGTTAGCTATGTTCGTATATATATATCTCTCTCTATCTAGTCTTTTAAACTATAGAATTACAGTACTACCTGTGACTTGGGTCATGTTTAATAGTGATATGAGAAAAAGAAAGTCTTTTTCGCAAAGAGAGAGTAAGTGTTGAATGTGTCTTGAGTATTAAATTAATTCAGTGTTTTAATCTAAAATTGCGTTAGTGTGGAATAATTTATTTTAAACTGTTGATTATGAGGAAAAGGGAGGGGGAGATGACTGCACTGTATTTATTGCTGTATATGTACAATGTATTTTTAAATTAGATGCATTTTGCTCATTTGGGGGGTTTCTCTTTTTTTTTGCAGGTAAAAAAAAGATCAGGTGACAAAATGATGTAACAAGGGTTGTAATAGACTGGCTGTGTTTTAGTGATTAAATGAAACGTTTGCGTCAGTCGAATTGATTAATCGGTCAGTTTCCTCAATTGAACCCGAAAATGTTAATGTTAATCGATTAAAGGGTTCCGATTTATAGTAGACTGAGATTTTAAGGGTAGAGTCGAGGATATGGGGAAGGGGGGAAGGAAAGGGGAAGGAAAGGGGAAGGAGAGATTTTTTTTGTGGACACAATCGTGGGCGTTACTATTAATGGCCACGAGTTTTTGAAGATGGATGCTTCTGAAGATCGGCTTAATCGAGAGATTTTCGCTGATGTGCGGAAGGGTTAAAACAAAACAAATAAACGAATGTTACTAATATTACGTGTTGGTTAGAAATCGGTTTCTTTCCGATACACATGGCAGCAATTAAAGAGTAACAGGTGATATCTAGCGGTTTCTCCTTTTTATTTTTTTCTGGAATGTTGTCGAATAAATTTGTTATCACATCTGGAAGCTAGGAGAGGAATCTTTGATCCAGTTAAGATCGTCTGTAGCACTGGTGTAACAAGCTTGTGCTGTTGGAAATTATCGCGGATGGATAATAATAATAATGATAATGATAATAAATGGATCAAGAAAAATGAAAGATTATTATTATTATCGATAGTAAAGTCGCCTTTACCCAAACGGATTGCCGTTTCACTTGTATGCACGTACCTCAACAAAGGACGTAACACGGCATGTATATTAATAACAAGACTATTGCTGTAAGAATGAGTTCCTTTAGCCTTGTTCGGTCAATTCCTGGCTTTTGGATTGGTTTTATGGTTCGAACGTTGTACTTTTCATTATACGTGGACTTTTATTAGGTGCATTGAATAAAGAATTGATAATGAAATAGAACGAGGTCTCACAACAACGGTTTGTTAATATTAAGCCACTCCCCCAATCACAAGCCTAACGGACATGACGCCACATGAGAATTACATAAACCAATCCAATGGCATTTAATGTAAGTGCCACGTGCATTGTATTAACTTCCCATGGCGTTAGATGTCACAAACCACCCTCAATGGGATTTAAGCTAATATTCAAAGTATGCGGGTAACGTTTTCTAAGATGCTGTCTACATTAACATTAATATACACAACCTTTAACACATAGACTTTTTGAATTAGCTATGTGAATTCTATCTATTCATTGTATGTACGTATCTCCAAGCCACAAACTAATATTAGCTTTTCAAAGCATAAACTGAAAATGACCTATACATTTGTCTGTTTTTATGCAGTGTTCAAGCCATAATCGTGGTACATGTAGTACTTAAACCCCGGTACCTCCAGAAATGTTTGGCATGTGAAATAACTCCGACAACAATCCAAACGCCTCTTTTAGCTGACATGAGGTTCGTTCAAAACTTCCAGAATAGAACTAGTGAGCAAACATGTGAAAGGGTACATCATTAGCTAATCAATAAAGACAGCCGTTTTATTTCGTAAGGAACTCGTGACCATGATTACACAATTAGGAGTCGGACTTTAACACAGGCTTTAATATTAATAATGCATCGGGTAGTTATCATGTAGAGTCACCGTTAATATTAGTGTGACAATGCTTGCATTCTGTAGGCAATGACACTAAATGGGATACTTTCCAGTTTGTGTCGACGAATGAAACAGAGACATGAAACATTATTGACAACTGTTACACTATTAACATATATCATCATTAGTATTTAGGGAGAGAGTGCGAAACTGTATATAAATGGTTAAATGCTTTTTACTGATGTCATCATCTGTGTTACTTTAATGATGGTCATGTGCCGGTGGGATTTTTTGTTCCATATAATCCTACCAGTTTTACGCTTTCGTTTTGACATCATAAAATAATGCTGACTAATCGTCTTGTAAAAATATTATGTGAGCATCGATGAGAATCCCTCAGATACCATTTTCTGCGATGTTTGTTTGTTTGTTTGTTTGTTTGTTTGCTCTAATTTGGCCAATTGTAAAAAAATCTGTCGGGTGGGCCGGCATTACATTAGTATTAGAGAAATCGGAAAGGAAATGCCTAAAAGATTCCCACATGAAATAACATGTGTCGTTCGCATAATATTTCCTGACACACTAGACAATAAACCACTAACTTGATGAAATGGGCCATAGCTCTTTAATTCCCATTGATGATGCAAATTTTTAAATAACGATGGTTTTTTTTACCAAAAGAAGAAGCATCTGCCGACTTTTCGGACACGGCTAAATTTGTATCACTGGAAGTTCTGCATATGTCAAAATACATGATCATAATGCGCTAACCTAATTTAATAGTATCTTCGACTTGCAAATATTACACGCTTTTTCAGTGTCGACGTTTGCAGATGAAATGTCGTGCAATGTGACAGAGCCAGGCTGATTATGCGACAGCCACATCGCGAACGACAGTATATGAACCCCTATTAATTAGATAGATAACATACAACTTTGGCTGTAATGACAAATGGAGACACCGTATCGACAAGAGGCATCCTAATTGAAAAATATACGTTGTCCTCAAAAAAGTACCTGTGTTATGTGAGATCGGACTGACTTTAAAACACTTGTAACTCCATCTAAACTGAGATAACTCCCTTGTGAGAAAAACCCAAAAACATTACCCTTAACAATTTCGAGCGTGGCAGTTTTGTACGGAAGGCATTCCTATTGCTCATATCATTCAGAATAGTGGCAGAACCACCGTAATTTTCCGAGTAAACAATTGACGGTATCTTCAATAAGGGTTTGGCCACGAGGATAGCCCCCACTTAATGACAAAGACATTCACAAAGCACTATAGTATGACCTGTGGTCATGTGACGAATGGGGGTGATGATAATAATAAAATCGGTCTAATTTATAATTGTCATCTCAATAGCAGAAAATCAGTGATTATACTCAGCTTATGAGTCACTAAACCCCCTTCCCCTTGAGGCGGGGGTAAAGATTGGGGGGAAAGGGTAATTTTGCAAAATTGAATAAACAACTGTTCATGTGTGCTACTTGACTCAAGTCCAACTCTCGTTTTCGGGCAATTCAGAAAGACTACCGTAGTTATTCCTTACATTCAAAAGTCATATAACGGGGTTTGTTAACAAAAAAACTTATCACTACCTTGGTCGTTGATCAAATTTGCTCAAGATTCCCAAACGCTTTGGTGTGTGGATACTAATATACCGCGATGATTTTGATCGCTTCAAATAGAGTATAATGACGCAATCGTAAAGCAATGCAGGAATTATCGATTGGAATGTGAAATAACTTATGAAGTATCCTAAACTTCTCCCAAGCCTCTCTGCGGTATTACTTGCTGTATTTTCAGGCAGCATCTTATCATGTGAATAAATAACATACACACTCGCTGGTCAGCGATGATACATTCATCTCTTCCCATAAAAATCTATACATTGACTTTTTGCTGATGTCCGTAATGTCATAGAAATTGCGCCATTTTTCATTTGGCGAGACTATATGCTCATAAATTTATCTGGTGTTGATGAGCCTTGGCAAGCGTTCAACTTCTGCCGTAATAAAGTCTTCATTTTCCCATGACTGTCTATAGTGCTGCCTTGCCAGAAATAGGCTCTGTGCGATGTTTGATTAATGTGGACTGCCCAAACTGTGTAAGTTCGCGTGTGTACGTAACGTGTAATATGAAGCATTACGCGATCGATAATTAGGATAATACTATGTATGCTGCGCATATCGATATGCACTCTGAGGTTTATCGATATCGCTAAAGATTATATCCCCTCTCATTGTCTTTTCGCAAAGTCTGACTACTAACCTCTTTGAAAACTTCCTTATTTTACGAGGACCTGAACAACTCCAAGGCGTTTTACTATCACTATCTTTGGCATGGACATGGCTGGCTAAAAGTGGATATTTTTGGTAATCTGTTTAAACAATGAACTTTATGTTGTTGTTACAAAATCTAAAAGCTATGATTCGAAATCTTAGCTAGACCCTGTAGCATTATTTTTTCAAAGTACAAAAGAGTGAATTATCGACATAAGTAAGTTACTCAGTTTCTCGGGTACGAATGCGAGCTTTGCTATTAGTTATCCTTATATTCAGCTGTTGTGCACGCTTTAAAATATCCAAGCGATGGCGCGAAGATACATTGTGTGCTATACAGATTGTGTGAGAGCATAAGAATAAGAAAGTGCGTTAGAACTATGACGATATCGGGTTAAAGTTCCCTACACCATAGACTTCAACCGAACCGCAACGGTTTTATACACACCCTCTCCTACCCACACTTCTCGATCTCTCACCAAAAACGCAAACTCACCTATCTCAGCTGCATAAGTCTTGTTGTGCATAAGCAACAATTCCAACTCTCGAACATTGTACACTAGAAACTTTTTGAACCCGTTTGGCATCAAATGTTTGGTCTTTTTGTTCGAACCATATCCAATCTTGGGCATTGGAAGCTGACCCTTGAACCGACGACGAACACGATTGTCAATTCCTTTGGGCTTCCTCCATGATTCCTACAAAATGATACATCAAAGCATCTTGTTAGTTTTATACAATCAATACATCACTTACAATACAAGAATTCTTACCTTTACGCTCTTGTAGCGATCAGATTGATGTCGTTTGAAGATTTTTCTACGCTTCTTGACGATTTTGACATTTTTTACGGGGTTCACCATTTTCCCTAATTTTCGTAGAGTTGACAAAAAAAATATTCAATTGATTATGTTGCATTTCCTTCTTGATGGCCAATCTGATGTGACAATCATCATAGGAGAAAAATAGCAGCGGGCAAAGCAACTCTACTTGTTAACGAACATTATGGGAATCATTGCAATCCTCCATTATCTTGAAATGATTCCTTCCAATGGGCAGCAAGAATACTTGAAAGGTTTGCTCGTCCATTGGGTCACAATTGCTTTTCCAACAAAGCTTAACCCGCCTCATATTAATCACTTATACGCCACAACCCCTACTCGTCCCGCATACATATTGTCCCTCTAAACCTTTCAACTGATTAAGCAACCTCTAAAACACAAAACAGTGACGGATGACTCACCTTGAAATGGATGGTTGTGAAGAGGGAATTCTCTAATGACAAACCCACCAAATTTATTTGATCGACAGTGCTGACTTCATTCGTTACACAAATTGCGGGTGATATCATTCATTCAGTGGCTTTTACTATTCTCCACTTATTTATTGTGGATGGGTCTACTTCAGTGTCTTACCGATGCATGAAAAAAAAAACAACTTTACATCTATGTCAATCAATTGAATTCGGCGAAATGGAAACCAGTACAAAGCTTTGTCAGCGCGTAAAGGTTATATATTCGGGTTACGTATATTCATCGACATAGCTAAACAATCTTACTAGCAAAATTGCGTTGCCCATAGTAGTTGCAAAGTCAGACAATTTCTCTTTTTTCTAGTACACTCATTGATAATCGTAAATTAATAAGATTTATCCTTCACTTCTTTAGTATGCGTCTGCTGAGTAGAAGTTATTACGTAGCATACTGTTAAAGTTTGTCTGTTGTATGGCTTTCATTGTCATATATTGCAATATTATAATCCGAGGCTAACCAGTGGACATCAAATGCATAATAATACCAAAAGAATATATGTTTTATTTCCTGACTAAGATCACATATGAAGGATTGTGTCTCATAATCACCATCATGCACAACTATGTTTCTGCCATGAAGATTGCAATGTACTAATCCCACAGAATGAATATCACTCTACTCTGATAAATTGCAATATCTTTCAAATGCTGTAATTTCATCCTCCATGTCAATTTGTTAGTATTTTGATCCAAATAAGATAAAAGACTACCATTGTTAGCATATTACATAACAATCATGTATTATTATCCAAACAATTCAATATTGAATAGTTTACCTTATCATAATATGAATCATCTGCCTCATCGGTTATTTCAAACGCAATCAATTTAACATCAACACTCTTTAAGACGGCATAATCTCTCCTACCGTGCATCATTTGGTGAGTTGGTTTGTAGATTTCTTGATAAACTAATCGAGTTGGTTATTCTTGCTAGTCCATCCATGGGAAAATTGTTTATGTCCACAAATGCACCACACAGGACTACATCGGAGTATCCCACGTGCGGAGCAGAATCCACAAAGAGAATAACACTGGTAAAAGCATCTATCAGCAACCATATAATATTTATCGTCATACTCGGTAAATCCGATTATTGAGCAATTGTGACGATGAAGCCATGTAGAATATCTTCTGAAGTTATTGCCACAATTACTGTGGGTCGGAAGTGAGTATATTCTGGCAAACTCACTCACGAGTGTTGTTGTACATTGTTCGACACTTCCAAGCAATACCAGCATCATCGGCTTTTTATTAACGCTTAAATGTTTGCGTGCAATTAGCGTAGTAGACGTTGCCAATTTGACTTGACTCTATGTCGGCAATCTCCGAGTAATGAATCCATCCAAGTTTGCTAGCTGCAATTGCTTACTCTTGACCCCTGGAACTAACGACATAATTAACTCTTTATTGTGTAGACATTGCACATCACCAAACCGTAAAGTCTAACAATAGCAATCAGTTGTGTATGCATAGTAGGCACATACTAAATTTCCTCGACCAGGTAAACCGATTTCCCGTTCTCAGAATGTTGTGAATTAACCACATCTAACATTTCCTTTGCGATATCCGCCAATGTATTGAATTTCTCAAACCTCATAAGCGCTGCACTATTTTTATTTGTCATGAAAACAATTATCTTGTTAATAATAGCAAAAAATAAACAAGTAATATTCAGGCTGATAGGATAAGCAAAGAGAAGTAATACACTTTGCCAAGAATTTTAAAAGTCAACCCGTCAACTACACTCTACCACTTGCGCTATAAGCTGTTTCTCAAAATTCGCTTTATTATTATAAAGTTATATGAAATTTGGACGTCAGTGTCACGATTTTTGTTGTATATTACCATTACGCCATATTCCCTTTTTCTATTCACTTTCTATGAATCAATGGATTTCAAAGTATCCAACGACAAAGCTGAATCTGACATTCTCCTAACCAATTTACTGCTCAATTATAACAATATGTAAGTTCAATAAAATGCTTGGTTATCTATCGATATGTAGCTTACGCGCATATCGATACAAAATAATATTGGGTGAACGCCGTTCATTCGCCCGAAATTTATTTCCCAATCATTTCTCCGACAACTATTCCCCAACAATCATTTTTCGAAGTTATGTTTCTCATCGTAAAAATAAATCAGGTGGGCAATGTAGGCGCTTTGACAAACATTAACGAATTGAGCTTTCACAGAAGCATTACTGTCAAATGTTGGGTTAATTTTACAGATTATAAATAATAAATATAAACATAGGCGAATTTTTATATAATAATTGGTCAAATATTTTTCGAGAAATGATTGTCGGGATAAACCGGACCCATCTCAAAGACAAGGATTTGTTAAAGCGGCTAAGAAATATAAAGAAAGAATTGCAATAAAAATAAACAGCTTGATAACAAGCCTACTTTATTGTGATCTGGATCATAAATTTAGTGACGTGTGGTCTGGATATATGTATTATTGAAAGGGCAAAGAAAAAAAAATTGTTCTTTAACCTATGGGTCCGTTTTCTTTATAAGTTTTTTATTTTTAAAGTTTAATACATGATTGCAATCAGTTGTGTAAGATGCTTAATTTAATTTAATAAAGGTATTCAAATAGTTTGTATTTCAACCTATTACTATTTGCTGAGGAAGAATTTTCGCAATATAGTACAATACCGTGTTTTTGTAAGAAAGATAACAATGCTCAATATAATTGCCAACGATGATCGTTTGGTTAAATCCAGTTAGCGTAGAATTTGCTTCAATCTTTTTCTTAGGCCTGCATTAACTGATGGCGTCTTCTGTGTGAATTTTGAGTAAAGTAACTAAATCGATAATAAATTACCTTGGTACTTGTTAAAGCATTTAAAAATATTACATGTGTGTTCAAGTCTGTCACTCTGGGGAATAGTCTTTATTATTTAGTAATGTCATTTCACCATACCAATCGTTTTCCATGCGGTAAGCGTTTTTGGTGCAGACATCCTAAATGAAATCTCATTTGAAACAAATGTTTATCCATGAAGTTTTTGACTATAAATTTACTACATATTGCTTAATTTGCCAACAGCTTCATAAACCTTAACATAATTGCTCTCACGAGTACCCACCAAATTATGTTTACTAAAATTGATAACTAAGATACTCCCATACTTTATTTAATAAGTAAGTGCTGGTTTAATTTTAGGTAAACATCGTATCCATTGGCTATACTCAAGACACAACGTTTTTTTATTCCTATTATGTAATTCCTACACACATTGTCTAATTCTACTCTACATTTGGCAAGCCGTCTATTTCTGAATGAGAATAACCAAGTTATAATTTATATAATTCTCAAATTTTTAATATCATGAGATGATGGGGTTTTTATTGCCAAAATTGATTGACATAATAAAAGCGTATATAATAATAGTGAAGGATATTGTTTAAGTGAATAATTTGGTGGTGTGTAAGCTATGAGCAAATAAATGCTGTACTGTAATCAATATTAAACGTAATCAAGAATCAATATTTTTCTTTGAAGTAAGCTGCCCCATTTTGCTGCGTTAGGACTGTTTGCATTTTAACTGTTGTGGCATCGGAATAAACATAACAGCAAACCATGCAAACTTCTGGCCGATATATCTAAAGGCATTCAATAATATGGGTTGTTTTGTTGTTTGAAAAATTTTTATTGTCTTGTATTCTAAAATGACTTGATATGTCTATATATAGTACCGTTAATATATAGACAAAATACAGTCTCCCAAAAAGTAACGGTAGGATTTTTTTTTCTGAATAACATAAACAGACATAATAACTATACTATACCAAAAGTTTTAAAAGCGTATTACATTTTAATCTTTTCAGAATACAAACCTACGCTCACAAATATTTGGAATTAAAGCTATCTAATGACGTTATATTACTAAAATTCAATTAGTGAAACAAAATGTTAAAATATTTCTAATGTTTTAATTCCAAAGAAAAGTTGCTATTAACAACCTTTACGAGCTCGATTATTTAAGAAACACGCCGCACCGAATATTACGCTACTTTTATCTAGTAACATTAAAGTAATTAGTACAGATTTTAAACCCCGCTATTTATCTGTGTAACAATTATGTCAGCACGGTTTGAATTTCTCCAGAAAACAGAAACAGCATACACTACATATTTGAACAGCACGCCATGTGGTGTGGTAATAGCAAAAAGGTTGTGAAGACGGTTTCTTCACGTGTTCACCAGCAGATCGGCCAATACCGTTCCATAATGTGGAAAAATAGAAAACCTAAAATAGTTGTCATAATAAGGTTCGACTTAAGGACTAGCGTACTTTTGATTGCCCAGATCTGATAACGACTATGTAAATGGCAATTCAAGCTTACTGCACGTTGGATCGGTATTCGTCAACCGCACTAGTATTAAACAAGTTCTGGTATCGGTTCATGACTGACATAACTGGGTTCATACCGTGTTGCCAATTAACACACTACGTTCGTCCAAATGCTACATAAATACTGTTCCATCACCTGCACCTATGCTTCGCATTAATAATACATCTTTTGCTATCTAACATGTCAGACAAAGATTCATCCTCGATTGCTAGTGACGTTCTCATCGTAGAAGATAAGCATTTACGTGTGCTCTCTTCTCTGTGCAGCACATACGTCGGGAAATTGGAAGAGGACGAATTAGACATTCTCTCAACCACTGACAGCAAAGTACTCACTACGAATAACGCCGACGTCCAGGAATTTGGCAAATACGATCTCGGCAATGATGAAGAATTTATCGAAAAACTCGTCATTCGCATAAACACTGTTGTCAGACCAAAGAAAGTCGCAGAATTAAAGAAGCTACTACGCAATCTATCGAAACCAAGAACTGCTCGCATATTAACGGGATTTGGCAAACCATTTTACGAACTTACCCAGAAACAACGAGAAGCTGTACTTAAAAGATGGGCAACTAGCACATTCGTGATTGAACGACAAGCATTTCGCACATTCCTTCTACTCATATGTAGCGCATTTTGGCTAAATGCTCAGAAATTCTATCCTGCAATCGGATATCCTGGACCCGACCCTGACGCTAACTATATAAATTATGACGAACGAACTTCCCCCGAATTCAAATTTATCGAAGTCCCACACGAAGGTCTCGACCTACCACGCGAAGGTGAGAATGAAATTGACGTCGTCATTATTGGGTCGGGTGCCGGCGGCGGAGTCGCTGCGGCAGAATTGGCAAAAGCCGGTTATAAGGTCCTCATTCTCGAAAAGGGTAAATACTACCAACCAAAAGATCTCACTCTCGAGCAGATGGATGCCGTAAACGCTTTATATGAACAGAGTGCATGGCTTTCGTCAGAAGATGGAAGCGTGAGTTATTTGGCTGGCTCCACTTTTGGCGGGGGGACGACAATTAACTGGTCGGCATGTTTGAAGGTAAAGTAGTGGTTTCCGTTTGATCGTCGAATTCAGGCTTTTTTATTTGATGACAATGCGCTCTTCCACTTTCTATTAGCCGCAATATTTTGTTCGCGAAGAATGGGCAAGTAAGGGACTAGCCTATTTTTTAACAGACGAGTATCGTAAGTCTATGAACATGGTTTTATCCAGGCTTGGAGTGACAAGTAGAAACATAGTTCATAATAGCAGCAACAAGATTCTCGTTGATGGTTGTAAAAAACTTGGTTATCCTTGTGAGCATGTTCCCCAAAATTCCGCTGATCGCCCCCATCAGTGCGGTTGGTGTGGGTTTGGCTGCAAGTACGGTGAAAAACAGGGTTCTGTACAAACGTGGTTGCAAGATGCAAGGGATCATGGGGCTCGGTTTGTGCAAGACTGTTTTGTTCAGAAAATTCTTGTTGAGAAAGGCAAGGACAAATCAGAAGTATATGGTGTTCAAGCGGTAGTGTGTGGGAGCCGTACATTGCGCGTGCATTGTAAGAAAGTAATTGTTGCTGCTGGTGCTATCCACAGCCCAGCATTGTTGCTCAGAAGTGGATTGAAGAATCGCAACATAGGAAGGAACTTTTTCTGCCATCCTACTGCTTGTGTTTATGGTGTCTTCCCTGGAAAAGAGATAAAGACTTATACTGGAACTATTCTCACTACAGTAGGTATATTTACAATGCAGAATAGAGTTGTTGTACCTCAGTTGGGGACCTGTCTCAGTTCTGGACCGAGACGGGTCCCAAACTCAGACACAACAGACTTTCGTCAAACTATTTTGCCAAAACATCAACTAATCTCTTTTATAATTTCTAGGTTTCGGGCGTTGTTGAGAACGCTGATGGAAACCATTATGGAGCCAAAATTGAGGTTGGCAGTCTCCATCCGGCATTTTTATCCGTCAGCCTTCCATGGAGATCTTCGTTACAACACAAGCAATTCATGACCGAGTATAATCACATAGTTCCACTTATTGTCATCGTACGAGACAGGGATGGCGGTAAGATTGTATGTGATGCGGATGACATGCCAGCCATCCAATATACTCTCTCACAACATGATGCTAAAAGCATGACAGAAGGAGTTGTAGCTGCTCTAAAGATTCTTGTGGCTGCTGGAGCATCAAAAATTGGCACTTGCCAAAATAACATTGGAGAATTTCGACCGTCTGCAAAGGAGGCACTTAACGATCCAGAGTTCGTCAAGTATTTGGGCAAAGTCAGGAAGGCGGGATTTGTTGCCAACGCATGTAGTATCGGAAGTTCCCATCAAATGGGATCATGGTATGTTTCGATGGTGTTTCGGCAATGAGCCTCGTATACTGGCACGCTGAGTGTAAATAAAAATGTATATATATTAATATACTCTTTATTTGCCTCAGCGTATCATGATTGCTTTTCTAACTGAGTAAGTCGCTGAATGATTATAACTCTCAAAACTGTCTATAGCCGAATGGGCGTGGATTCTATGACGTCGGTCGTCAATCCCGATGGACAGACTTGGGAAGTAGAGAATCTTTATGTGGCAGATGCGAGTGTGTTTCCTACTGCTGTTGGCATTAATCCAATGGTAAGAAATGTTTGATTATTCCAAAAATCGCAAACACGAGAGAAATTCATACGTACTTACCATAGTTATTTGTCCTTTTCGTTAAGATTACCATAATGAGCAGTGCATATTATATTGCAAAGCATATCATCAATGGAAGCTCTTCACAGGTACGTTGAGATGAGTATGTGTATATTTTCAGTTTAATGTCAGCGAGTTATCAACATGCATAACTTTTTATTATTTAGGTGAAATCCACAATAACCCCTCGAGGCGAGAAGAGAAGGTCATATAGTATGCGCATCGCAAATAGAACCTTTACCTTTTAAAGGAATAGGCATCTCTCTATCTTTGGAATCATATTGTCCATAATGTAATCTTGTACCAAATATTATTTATATTTCAGAGGAAAGGAATAATTGATGTATGTTAATTATATTAATAGGGTACTAAACATAAATTTAACACTTATACTAATTTCGAGGCAATTACATAATAAAAGGAATCCGGAAACTTTTGATTGGAAATTATGCTTAAGCTTGTCCCCATATTGACTATCCGTATATGATGAAGATAAAATCACGCGCTCACAAGGCCAATTTCGATACATGATCTTCCTACAGCATCCGGGTGGGAGAAATTAGGCATTATCGCGACTTGGCAAATGAGTAACGCGCTCGGACTTTCTTATCAACAATGGCGTAATTTGATACATGTCACGTTACTGCTAATATAATAATAATAAGTTTGTTTACTCTATTCTCTAACCCCATTGGTTAGTTTCGGCTCAGCCGTGCCGGATTTCAGCATCAGCCGCGACATTTCTTATTACAGTATTTATTACCATGCCCAAAATCAGAAAAGCGCATAACGAAACGATAATAATAATAACATTATTATTATTATAATTAGCAAACTTCGGACTTTTGTGTTACACACTATGTTAATTGAATTGTTGCCAATTTACGCGTTGCATAACTACTCTCTCAATACAACTTGCCAATACTTGATAAAACATGACTAATGGTCCTCTACAACCTCTTTGTCGCGGTGCATTTATCCTCCTCGAGGGATGCGATCGAGCCGGGAAAAGCACGCAAGCTGCAAAACTTGTTCGAAAGCTAAAAGCTCGAGGATTCCTAGTTGAGCACATGAGATTTCCTGGTAGGAATTTTGTCAACTAATTACTATAATGGTGAAGACTCGAGAGTCTGAGAAAGCATAATTTGTATAAAAAAGATAGGACAACGCCAATCGGAAACATGATAGACGCGTATCTAAAGTCGACAAAGGAATTGGATGACCATGCTGTACATTTGTTATTTTCGGCAAATAGATGGGAGTGCATGTAAGATTAAAGACTGTTATAACATACGTCATTCAGACTTGTTTTTTTATTATCGCTTTCGAATTATATCTTGTTCACGAACTGAGCAGTCTTTTTATTATAACTTTAGGGCAAAAATGAAAAAGCTTTTGTCAAGGTAAAAACCCGAGTTCTATTTACTTCTCGATCTGCTCTTCTAAACCAGTTTGCTCTGCCAGTGGTACATCAATAGTTGTAGAAAGATATGCTTATTCCGGTGTTACATTTTCGGCAGCTAAGGTATGCTCTATCATCTTGTTGTATTCGTTCAATTACTCCTCTTCTGTCCAGTTCATCATTTATCAATCTTACTTTTATCGACTTTACATCATAAACCGTCAAAAGGGTCTAGAACTTGCTTGGTGTAAATCACCAGATATAGGTCTCCTTGCTCCAGACGTCACACTTTTTCTAGATTTACCCATCTGTGAGGCAGGAAAAAGAGAAGGCTTTGGAGAAGAAAGGTACGAGAATGAAGATTTCCAAAGGAATGTTAGAGGTCTATTTCTGGATATGAAGCACGATATGACAGTAGGTGATATTCAAAATTGTAAGGGCGGGAGGAATACCGGCGTGTAATCAGAGAAACAAACAGCTTTGAAAAGTACATATTTATTTATAAGAAAATATCATGATTAGATTATAGACGCTCGGAAGACTATAGATGAGATCCATGGAGAACTTGTGGCAAGTGCTATTGAAACTATTAAAAAATGCGCCACCTTGCCGCTCAAAGACCTGTGGAAGCCTAATGACTAAGTACAAAGGAATATATAAAAGGAACGATGGTAGAAGAGCGGGGGGCGACTTAATAGCCCAGAGGCAACATAAAATGATGCCCAGTCAATACAGTACAAAAAATCCGGTTATACAAAACCTCAAGAACATTACATAAAACACTGATAAATATTATATCCGAAGAATAATGATTACTGCAAACAGTCTATGGTATCAAATTCCAAACATTAAAATATGAATTGAGCCAAACAGTTAAAAATGTCTATAACGGCAAAAATATCAAATACAGAACCACTTTTTTCCCCGCTTATCTCAAACTCGACGTGTAAGTACCCAATCTTTCAGCAACTGCTTTTGGATTCAGCTCTTCATCCCCCAGCGCATGCACTCGCATACTTTTCTTCGTAATAGCGTTAATATCAGGTCTCAAGTCCTCCCATGCTTTGAGTTGCTGTTTCTCATATAGAATCTGTTTCCTTGTAAACTCTTTAAACACGCTGAGGAAATCTTGTGTGCGATTTTCTTCATAAATAGTGAGCTCATTGTGGAGATTTTTGGTCACGTGTATTAAGCGAGCACCGAGATTTTCCTCGTACGATTTAGCCTGTATGGGAAAGTAGCGAAAATTAAGACATATGTAAATAGGAAACAATTTCGTTGCACGACAAACGTGATCCCAAAGATACTATACGTATTCCAAATCTTCCAAGGCTTCGTCGACTCGCTCAGGTTTGATAGAAGTTGATGCCTTTAAACGCTCAATATATCGACGTTTACTTATGGTATTTTTCTTTGCAGTTTCATACTCGGTCGTTATACGTATACGATTTGAGAGCGTTTCCTGTAATGATATTACAATTAACATACATGTGATGAATCGAGTACAGGAACAAGCTAATGCTCGTCAAGTATAGTAACTTATTCCTATATATTATATGTACCTTCACAACACGGGCATTAATCGCGTAGTATGTAAAGAAATCACCTAAAATTGCAACCTCCACAGATGCTTGTGTATGTTGCAGTTCAGCAATTGATTGAAGCATTTTACCGAGCTTACGGAATCCGCTGGAATAAACAAATATTTTCTCATTAAACAAGGCAATACCAGCGGTTGCGAACATTGATTGTGCGCATTGAACATACCTTGAAAGTGGTGGGTGTTGCTCTGATGTCGCGAACGTGATAGCTTTCATGCCCAAATCAGTATTGCACACAGCCATAGCTACGGAAAATCATGCAAAGGTGTTAATCGTTAGTATGGTAGATATAACCCTAACAACAATCACCAAAGCATTTACAATCGTCTCTTCGCTAGCGTCAATCTACACACATTTGCGGGATTTGGCTAGCTTTTGTACAGCCTTTGTGCTCTCAAGCATATAACCTTCCAACACCGTAGCGACTGCCTTAGCATTAGTCAATACATGGTCATCGTCTTGTGCAGTGCGCGAGGAGAATTTTAGTCTGAATCCGCTCGATCTCTTACGCGGCTTACTTGTGGGAATAAACTACATTTAAAGAAAAATAGTTAGCTATCGAATCAGGCTATCCAATACACTCATTTGTGCACATTATTACGCCCATCGATTACACCCGCATACACTCAATGCATAATAGCCTATAATATATTTTCGCAATGCTACACTAATAGGCGCCTTTAAGGCTCTCTCGGATTCATACCGTAAAGCTACTCTCGACAAATGATCTCAATTCCTCATCGTGTCTTAAGACGGGATTCGATGCTATCCTGTTTAACCATTGCTGCACCGAACGCTTCACTCTCCGTTCATCCTCATCGGATGCTGCAAAACTGCTTGCAGGCGAAGGTAGCGCCAGCACTATACATTCCGGATTAGCGTATGTCATCGAATCGTATAATCTCTCAAACTCGGTATATGCCCTCTCTATAAGTTGATATGTTTTCTGCTTAAACTTGGGCATATTCGTCTATAAAATTAGATTTCATAATTATTAATAAAGGAATCTATCGGGGAAAAAAAGTCTCGTGCGGGGACGAATGCAGTCCACATACAGCAGCTTTCAGCTTAAAGATAGGGTCACGCTTAGTTCTGTCAAGCGAAGTGACAGTAATACGTAGGTATTCATCTTCTTGTTGAGCAGGAGGTGTAGCGTCCTTTTTTATTGGTTTTGTTCTGGGTATCTTCTGCGAGATTATTGAATCTTGACGGTTCTGGCTGGCTGTATTGTTGATAAAGGGTTCTTCCACCACTACCATATTCTTAATCTACTATGTCCCTTTGTTACGTTAGTACTGTATCCAAGAGAATTCCAGATACAGAGCAGCCAAGAAAAAAACTATATATCCATTCGGGCGATATGCAAATGTCACACGCTACATTGACCATGTGATCGCAGGAAAATTCTTTCTTTTAGAAATGGGTATGCTAAGATTGTGGGGGTAATGAGTTTATTGTAAAAGTCTTTATGGGCAAGGAGCAGCATCAAGGGATGCGTACGTTCGAATTCTTATAACAATAAGGTTTGAAGGAATTTACTCAGAAATATTGTAACAGCTTAGTCTAGAGTGATAGGCTTACATATTAATATATAGTGTATAAAATGGTTTATGTATACATAGCATTTAATTCTTCATATAGAAGAAATACGTGCTTTCAGTTCTTAATTAGCGCGTATATATCTGATTATTTTGGTTAGTTTAGATTTATAAGGTTGCGCCAATACATGTCTGAGGAGGATAATGAATAAAAGAATGATAGAATTTTAGTTTCTATTCAGATCTTTATAAGTTATTCCTTTTTCAGTTTTATGCCTGCAGCAGGCAATACTGAGAACGGTAGCATGAGAGAAACTATGACTTTTCGTCTTGTACAGTACTAACGGTTTATTAATAATTACCCAATAGAGCAATATTCAAAATTCTCATTGCTTAGACTGCTTTGTCAAGTGCGTCGTGTCATTGTATCACGTCATTACAGCGAGGTCGTATTTATCTACTTACGGCCATACCCTCCATCCCATTGTACACTTTCGGTAGAAACCATTATATTAATATAAGCAAAAGAATACAGGATGCTAATCTTGATATTACCCTATTTAAATGTTCCCACTTTTACTCTCCGACAAACAAGCGGGTAATTGAAAATCTCACTGAGATACTACAACTCCCTTTATTTTGTCAAATATAGCCAGAAAATGCTTTTTTTTAAAAAAAAAACGACAACATATTAAAGAACTTCTCTGTAGACATTTATATTCTTAAGAGCCAATGTATTGTGCTTATTGATAAATATGCAATACCTATCGATTATCCTACTCTTACTACTTTATAGTATAAAGCAATAGGGCAATTAGAGAGATAAGAACTAAAATTATTAAAACTCAAAGAGGTTGAAGAAACCAAAACAAATTATGAGGGTTTTCACGGCCTTTAATATAATTCTTTTTCCCAATTACTTTTTAATTATAAACAACGAGAAACAGAAACATTTGTTTTCCTAAGCTTTAATATCCTAAAATATCATTTGTTATTAAAATTTTTGACTTACATAGTCTTGTTGGGGGAAAAATCAATGTTTTTGCGATGGGGATGTCGCAATACTTATTGCCGCGTGATAATGATTGATTTGTAGTTACACCAGAAATTAATATTTTAATTAGACGATGTAGATCATCATTCTATTAATTAATAAGGAAATTTTCCGAATATATTAATATGCTTTAAACAATGGCGCCTTAATATATTTCAATTACATTGAACAACTTGCGTCAATTGGAATTTAGATCAGATTGCAACCGCGTGTTTGACTCGACACATGTATGCTACGGTTTTGTTTGCATGCTGGCTTGTTCACTGAACTGTAATAAATTCAATTGCCACAATGTCTGTTTTTTTTAGTAGAATCCCATATTAATATTACAAACCACATGCTTAAAGTAATCCATACCCCATATTGATAACGTATATGCAAGCTTTCAAGCATCAGGGTGTCGTACCATTTATACAATCAAGTCTCTTGTTTTAAATTTAATGACAGACTTTATCTCAAGGGTTTCTTTATCAATTTAAATGGTAGCTATTATCGTAAGTTTACCATAAATAGCTAACGGACATTATGCCAGAGTATTATCTAGTGGATAGACAAAAGAATTACCCATGTAATTAAAAAGACCTTCCTTACTTTATTAAACGGTTTCACAATCCATTACATTATATATTATTCGGGTAAGGCAAGAGTCCTTTCATCTTCGGTAACGCTTTGCAAAAATGCTGTTTTTAGACATCTGTATAGAGAGGTCTTTGATTATCAATTGATAATGCATGCATGTTGCACGAATACGCAATAGGATTGGTCATTCGTATCACCTGACCGATAGAGGTAAATTCATCTCGCTAGAAAGTCAATAATAGAATGTTGATAATGTGGTCGGTCAAAGAGACAGACTCGGTGGCAATAGAAGCATTTAAAGTCATAATAGCCATACTGCTTACAATAATAGCCATCGTAGTAGGAATAAAGCTTGGTAAGGCAACGAGATCACAGCGCAGCAAGGTCTTTACAAGATAATGAAACTCACATTCGGCTTTCATGCATGCTAATATGATCCTTTCATTTCTAGCCTGGCGTTTATTCTGGTACCTCTTCCTTGAGGACAACAACTTCTTCCGCGAACTAGCCGGCTTGCCCAAATATACAGCTGAGAGATCGTCCTCCCCTCCTCCTGCTAATGCCAGTCCTTTTCGATCTTTACCTGCTTCCCCCGTGCATTCTCGGAAGAACTCTCGGCACTTTTCCACGCACAGCACCTCATACAATAAAATTCCATTCGGTAACACTGGCGACTTTCGAGCAAAGCGTAAAGGATCGACTGCATCAAGTGTTGATTCAGCTGATATAGATAGTTATGCACATAGACGCAGTGCGAGTAGCGGCAGGTTATCATCTATCTACGGAGGCCGTGGGGTTAAGCATGCAAGGGGATTGAGTTATGCTGCAGGGGACACGTTGAAATTTGAGGACAATTATTTGGAGGAGTAAGGGCGGAGGGTAGTAATTATGCGATTTTTCAATTTAAGAAAAATTAAGCAGCAAACTCATCCTACACCTGGTGTGTACGTTACCGCCCTTCTCCCAACGCGCAAGAGAATTGAGCAGCATGAAGATTCTATTGCTAGCTCGATCGGGTCAATCCACTAGTAATGATATGGAGTATTAACTGGCCTGATACGACGTCAGTACTCCCAACCGATGGACCAAGACGACGAACGAGTCTGTTTAATATTAGTTATTCGTCTGTCAGCAATGTCAGTCAGCAAAAGTTTATCGCATCTAGATTTTGCATGTTGTGCGCGCAAACAGCTGACAACCTGATGCTTCTCTTCCTAGAAAAAAACTTTGAGCAAACAATACCAATTTGGCAAGAAGACATGTAATCGAGCCTTACAGATAGATATTCCTCCATCAAAACTTAGATTTAGCTATACCATTCGTAATTCTGTAATTATTCTTAATACGTTATTATTGGGCTTATTTAAATTACTACTTTGATCTACTTAAATTCAGCGACAAGAACGCATTAAATCTTTAGAGTCTGCTCTTTTTATCTTAAATTATTTCTTAATACTTTGAATTCGTCTGGAAACATCGAGATCATATCCCTGACGCCGGGATGGTGAAATATTAAATAAACTTGATGCCCGGTTATAATATAGACATAGTCTTTGAAGGGAAGTCAATGACCGATTATCTCATTATTGAGGTCAGATATATTCCTGGCACATTATTCAAGGAATACCAGAATGTATGTCCGTAACAAGGCGTCTGTAGTATCGGGGCTGCTCTCTTCCCAGTCATTTTCATTTGCTTCACCAATTGTCTTCCGAACTATTCATTGAGGATGACGTTCGACATTTTACCTATCCTCTTTAAATGTTAATCAACATCAATAAATTAGACAATCTGCACAAAAACTCTTCTGTTTACTGATAGAATGTTTCCATTATCAGCATTGCATTATACCTTCACAGAATGTGAGACCTCGATCATTTATTAATATGTCCCTATAAAAGTAGTCGTAGTGTACTTTCTCATGGTTAGAGCCACATCTAAATTAGCTATCTTGCATATTAACAATTGATAATCAATCTAATCTAAAGAAAACATGACTATATTGGTGTGTAAAAAATGTCCTTTCACTACGCATTTTTGTCGGATAGACCAATTCTTATAGATGGACATTAACTATACTCAAGCGACATACAGTGTGAATTCCATGTCGCGCGTGGGATTCTTTTGTGTAATTTTAAGCATTTGAGTGATGCGCGTAATACGTAATAATTATAATCGCTTTCTGTTCCCATACTAAAACATGCGATATTGTTATATAAACTCCGTGCATCCAGACAAACACAATCGTACAGTTGAGCCTCAACTACTTTGAATGATGATTCCAAGACTCTCTCTTCTTTTGCTTTTTATCATTTCGATGATCATATTGTTTGTCACTGCGAATATAACGTCTCATATGATAAAAAGTGTCGACAATGTGATGATATATTACGATGAAATTGGCAGTCCCAACAATCCGACAATCCTTTTTATTCATGCCGCGTTTATGGGCAGGATTGCCTTCGCGCCTCAATTTAATGACAGACGACTTGTAGATAAATTTCATCTCGTAAGGATGGATAGTCGTGGTGCCGGACGTTCATCTAAACCCACAAACATATCCATGTATGACAGCATTTATAATTATGCTGACGATCTTAATGCCGTAATCCAAGACGTGACAAAATCGTATCTTAAGAAGAAGGTGGTCCTTGTTGGTTGGTCTTTTGGGTTTCCAACAAGTTTGGCTTACTTGGATAAATATGGTTACGATAAAGTGGCAGGGCTTGTTAGTTCTGCTGGTCTTGTAAATCCAAAAATTGGACTTAATCAGACCGCTCTGGCTTCCCTCGATCAACTTATCAGCAACGACTATACAAAGGCTATTACATCTATTGAGGGTGATGTTGATACCGCCATTACAGCAAAGCCTTTTGATGAAAAGACACGATTGATGTTCATCGGTGAGTGCAAGTTATGTCTGGTTGTACGGCGGATCGGAAACTCATTTTATGTTATCTATATGTCAGGAGTCATGGCGATCGTACCTCCAGTTGCAAAACAAGGCCTTGTTCGTGAGTATATTGTATCTTCGTTTAGCAATGGTTAAATAATTTGTGGTTTACTCAGGCTGATCAGATATTATAGGTACATCATTTGACTTTAAGCCAGTTCTCAAAAGGGCCAATATTCCAGTCTTGGTAATCTATGGGGACAAGGATATTTTGATTAATAGAGGATACCCCAAAACTATGGCAAAAGCAGCCAAAAAAGCAGTAATCAAGTGCTATCACAATGTTGCGCACTTTCCTAGCTGGGAATCGGCAAGGCAATTTAATACTGACCTGACAACATTTGTTAGTCAATTGTAAAGACGACCCATTGTAAAATCATTAGAAGCGCTGTGTTGTAGACGATCAATTGCCAGAACATGTTCAGATCCTAGATCATAGTCTTTTTTTTTTTTTCCAGCTCAATAAATAATACAACTGTTATCAGTAGGCTCTGTCATTAGCGTCTAAAATGTTTACACTGTTTAGTACCTCAATCCCGTAAATCATACTGTTAATCGCTTACGCCAATATTAGCAATAATTATATATGCGTAAATTGTGATTTTTAGATTCTGCCATGTGTAATTGTCATCTTAATTGTTTTACAATATAAAGGTATTAGATTATGATTGTGATTTGAAAGGCATTATGACTCGACTTGTTTATTGTTTCGAAATTGGGTATTTACGTAGTGGTGAAGTAAAGTTAACGATACGATGATCGTCCTAATTTGGTAATAATTATAGTCACTAAATTATTGCAAACTTGGATATTGTTAGCGATAAATATTTCACATCATAGTGTGAGGTTATAACGACAAGTGATACAGCATCGATCGCGGTAATTTATTTTGTTGGCGCGAAGGGCATACCAAATCTAGCATTTGTACAATATACTGTAACACATAACGATAACATACAATTCTGCATGTTCATCGCCGTAACGCAATTCTGCTGAGGCTGTGCCACTTTCAGCCCCTTGGATTGCATAGAGATAGAGGCAACCAATCGGTAGCCAGTGGATTTTTGGATAGCATGTTACACAGTGAAGCCCGAATTCTCTTCGTTATCTTTTATAACGAATTTTCATATGAATTGCACGTTTCTCGTTCAAGTGAGCAGTCACCATTCATTGCTACCTTTATTATATCTGGTTGCCTACTAACGCTATTTAACGAAATCCTCCAATTGCAACCAGCAGTTATATTAACGGACGACATTATTATTAAACTGACCATTTGTGAGTATTATTATATCGAACTCGCTTAACCGAACTTTGACCATTTCACCAAATTTGCATTCGTAAAAATTGGGCCATTTTTATGGTAATCACCCTATTTAGCGGATTCCCAAAATGTAAGCGACCAATAATCAGCGAGTAGATTTTATTTAACCCGGGATTTTCACTACATACTAATACTGTAGTTATATAGTGTGTGACAAATATCTCGACAAACACAAAAATAAATATATATTTATTAAGTATCTTAATGATCTAAAATGTTTCCCCATTTCTTCATCATATATTGTTTTAATTTACCGCTATCTTATAGCTCACATTACTTTTACAATGTGCCACATATTTTAAGTCAGGACTATTGGATGGCCAGCCATGACCCGAATTTTCTGTGTATTTAGGATCATTGGAGATGCAAGAGGCACGGAACTATGGTACCTCCTTTTTCATGTGTCAACCAAGTAGACATATATGTTTCGACTAAACGAAATAAAATGTTCGAATAGCGTATCCCTACGTTTAGAATTAAAGATATTTCCTCGCAATAGACTAAAGTTGCGACAAGATTCTTGATAGAATAAAATTGACATTCAAGGAAATAGATTAGTTGTTGTATCTAGACTTTCGGTGCTTGTATTCTGTTGGCAGCAATACCAAAGCTGTTTACTTGCCCTATACCACACCACACGCACCACATCCATAGACAGACGATCTAATTGTGTATCACGTTCTGGGACAGCAATAGATTGAACCCTCTTGAATTCTTGCGTCTAGCCATCTCTTATACAAAGTGGTGGGGAAGGTAATAAGGAGCAAACATAATTGCCGGTGATGTAATAAATTCGATCAAGCTGATTGGATGGGATGGAAACCAAACTAGCGAGTAATTTCTTTTACTAACGAATTCTCACGACATAAGGTTTTCTACAATGTCAACCAAACTATCTATTTTGTAGACACAAAGCCTTTTCATTATTGGTTGATTCTTGTACTGCAAATCAAGCGAAGCGTAATGTTATAAACATACTGTAAGGGATTGAGCAAATTAGTGTTTAGCAGAATGTGGTCTAATTCTGAAAAAATTTTATTAATATTGTTGGCTCCTTGTATAAATTTACATAATTAAAGCGGGTTTTTTCTGCTTGTTTATAAAACAAGAGGATGGCCTTTAGAAATAAAAATTGGCTGCTGGTTTATTCCCTAACAACTCGAATGCATATATATAATTTTTATCGATATGTAATTCACGATAATAAACAAAACGTTGTCGGTAATTCGAAAATGCATCTGTTTGTGTATATTTTTAAATAGTTACGTTGATAGTTTAGAAAACTAAATTGAGTAATGACTATAAGTGAATTAAACCAAGCATAATGTTAACAAAATATTAATAAAGCAACAACGTTCGACAAGCAATTTTTTACTTTTTATTTGGATAAGAGCAGTTGACGATGACTTTATATCATTTTACAAAAATTACTTCAACTCTAGTTTATTCACATTATTTATTACTTTTTATCAAAAGAAATTTATGGGTTTGTCATGGCAACAAAATGCTGCGAGTGTGCCGTCTCTAGTTTTTTTATACTCTCCTTAGCAATTATAGTCCTGAAATGGTGACGAGACCAGTCTTTTCTGGAAAATAAAATCGTTGCGCCTTCTAGCTCGTAGTAAATTGTCGGGTCACAAAAAAAGACAAATCTCGAATTACACTTTTCTGTGCAGTAAATTTTCTAGGAATGGAGAAGGTGAAGCTCAGTTTTATTCATCAACATCGTAGGCCTCGATCTATGAAAAACCTAAATTACAATAATTTTCCAGCCAGTGTATTACTGCTGGAATAAGACAGCTTGGATGCAAGTCGGCATCTTTAATAAAATTTTCCTTATACTTAACAATGATATAAAAAATTAAGGGAGAAAAATTCTGTTTTAATTGATAATGTACCAGTGTATATCATTCTTGAAGAAACCGCTGAAAAAAGCTGGACAGCATAAAGGTTGAATTACTTTCACCGAATACAATTTTTTTCAGCCCTGTGATGCTGGGATTATTCATTCATTTAAATGTAAATATAGGGCTCTATTTGTATTAAAGCATGGTCTAATGTCTTCCCACAAACAATACGAAACTGTTGGTTAAAAACTGGTATCCTTCCAGAACAAATGATGGTTGAGCCTTCACGTATCCATGACGAGGAGGATGAGCAAGATTTAGAAATACTCCTTGAAAAGTTGCCAACCAAATAATAATATTTCAGCAAATAAATACGTACACATCGAAGATGAGAATGTCTGGATTAATCTGCTGATGAAGATATAGTAGAAGCATTAAACCAAGTTGAAGAAAGTAGTGAAGACAAAGTTGAATTAGTGAAAGGTTGAGATAATAAATAATAAAGTAGCACAAGTGTCGATAAGTACAGTTTTAAGGTATTTGTATCAACAAAAACCAGATTTTGGTGAAGAATTAAGAGTTCTGAGAAACTTAAATAGACGAATTGAACTAATTATTCAAAAAAGCTGAGTAGCCGATCTTGGATGTTGTTAAATATACTTAAATAAACGTTGTTATTGTTAGATTTAGTGAATAAGTGTATTGCCGCCGAATTTGTAGAATGACACAACGTAGCTATACAAACTCTGGCCAGCCGCAGTTTGGTGCGTCAAAATTGATATACAGACAAAGTACACACACTCTAAATGCACACTCCCTATATCCTGCACGTGCAATGATTTTTCAGTCCTAAATTACACGCACGTGATCAATATTTGTATTGACCAATTATATTACTACTATTCTCTTTGTAAAATTTGACCGTTGTTCTGCTAATTAGTCCGTATTAATACATGCATCTTAGAAGGTGAATTGGAACAGACCCAATTGCAAGTTAACGAGTTTCTGTTTATTCCTGAAGAGGATGTCGTATACGATATTCCAGACGATAACCAACTTATTAGAGAAATCGCAGAGACATTTAAAGACGATAATTGATGAGGTGAACGCCGAAGAAATGGATGACAGTATCGAGATTCCTATTGTATGTCAAAACTAGCTTGGAAATAAGTCATACATTATTGGTCGTTTTGTTTATGAATACACGCCCGTTAGTTATACATAACTGTATAACAGTATAGTTTCATGAAAGGTAATTGAAGAAAGTGCAAATACTGATTTAGAAAAAGATGCTCGTAAAACAACAATATGCATGGACATATCGTGCATCAAGTGATGATAATATTCCTGATGCGGAGATTGTATCTTTGCGCCAGGAATCGAAACGTCGAATCGATGGATCAACTTAAACTAGCAAAATGGTATGGTATTGAATCGAATGCCGAGATATAGTTTATTTGCCATCATACATTTACCCTCTCGAATAATAGATGGGTTTGTTTATTGTTATCTCATAAGCATTATGGTGCACAAGGGGTTAATTATGTTACAAATGCAGCATCAAGACTTTAGTAAGTACCAATGATCTGACCTAAACTACTTATCTATTCTAACCCGAAAAAATTCAAAGACATTCCTTTGCTGAGTTAAACACGTGCATGCAATTTCTCTGTTGCCATTGTTAAACGGCATTTCTAGTTACAAATTAAAATTGCTGCCAGATAACTAATGCGCATATTGTTCTTTATCAATAAAGGTAATAATAGCGTTAACCAACGCCTTCAGGTGTAAAGAGTATATTTATTCTAACATTGTCGATAGAGTTAATATGTTGAAGACATAGTGAGGGTATAGCAATAAATCATCGATAATAAGTTTCGGAAAGGCCGATAAGTGTCACCTTTAAAGTATTATCTTTCAAGAATTTTATGATATATGGTTGGTCAATGTCTATACGTTTGTCTACAATTTGGCAAGTTTTACCTGATCACAAAATGTAGTGCAACATTAAGAGCAGAAATTGTACATTTCTATTTAAAATAGAGCATCATGACTATTCTACACCAGGATATTGCATCAATTTCCGCCCAACGTTTAATATGAAAATTCTCGCACTATTCCTTGCTCTCACTGCAATAGCCTTTGCTTCCGCTACATCGACTCGGCTGCAAAGTAGATCTAACTTTACGTCTCTTGAAACAAGGAACCTTGGAAGCGGCAAACTTGCCTTTTTGACAGACGCTATTAGTAACGGTTGTGCCGATCCAGGCTATGATCCATGTCCAGATGGCAGTGGCTGTTGCCCTACAGGCTCGACATGCTTAATCGACAAATGCGACATTCCCTGCACGATTCAAGATATACCTTGCGGGGATGGTTGCTGTTTTTCTTATCAAACTTGCCTATCTGACTTTACATGCAGTGGCTCTGGTGGCGGCTCTGGTAGTGGTGGCTCTGGTAGTGGTGGCTCTGGTGGCGGCTCTGGTGGCGGCTCTGGTAGTGGTGGCTCTGGTAGTGGCTCTGGTGGCGGCTCTGGTAGTGGCTCTTCTAGTGGTGGTGGCTCTAGTGGCGGCTCTGGTAGTGGTGGCTCTGGTAGTGGCTCTGGTAGTGGCTCTGGTGGCGGCTCTGGTAGTGGCTCTTCTAGTGGTGGTGGCTCTGGTGGCGGCTCTAGTGGTGGAGGCTCTAGTGGCGGCTCTAGTGGCGGCTCTAGTGGTGGCTTTAGTGGTGGAGGCTCTAGTGGTGGAGGTTCTGGTGGCAGTGGTTCTGGTAGTGGAGGTTCTGGTGGCGGTGGTTCTGGTGGCGGTGGCAACAACAATATAACAAGCGTCGCTTCTAAAACGCAGATGCAATTATCTACCAAGCTTCTGACAATGACAATTGTTGTCCTAATTTATGTGTTCAGTTATATGTAGCGTGGATATGTCTCTCAGGCTTGCAGTAATGTCATATTTTTTATATACGGTTTTCATAGTGGCAGATTTGACAAAAGTGGTGGCTCGCTATGTAGAAGAGGTCAAATTGTTTATTTGTTATTTTTATAATATTGTAATAAACTAGTTTATCGATACAATTGTATCGGGCAAAAAACGTAGAATCAAGAATAGAAATAATGAGCACGATTTATTTGTTGAGCCAACCATTATTATTATTGTAATAAACTAGGTTATCGATACAATTGTATCGGGCAAAAAACATAAAATCAAGAACAGAAATAATGAGCACGATTTTATTTGTTGAGCCAACCATTATTAGTCAAAAAAGTCAAATTCTGAAATGTCATTCGTGATAAGTTGAGTAACTAGCTAATACTCTATTACGGACTCCTACAACTTGACATGGTACGAAGAGAAAAATTGTATATTTGAAAGTAAAACTACAGTGTAATGCAATCTATATTAAGAGGAGCAAGATTACAGTTTTATCCTGTAGATAAAATTGGTAATGTTGACTATACACACATTCGACAGAATAGTTTGTTCTGGGCCGAAAAGTTTGTCGTCGATTCTTTATTTTGAAACAATTGTTAGTTCTGTCATAATTTGAAGGAATAAGAAAAAATTACGAGAAGGATTTACCTGTTACTTGTGAAGATATTCAGTTATGATTGCTGACTTTATGCGGTGCTACATGTCATAATGAAGCATGACATTTGAACAGTATACTATTTGCATAAAGCTTTCATGGGAAATGCCTACCTGACTAGCTATTTAATGTGAGGGCCAGTTTTTTACGAAATCGTCGACTCTTTGGCAATATTTTTCTGACGTCATTGCTTGCAAACCGTGCGAAGAGATAGTGCTTGTTCCCCTTCTGCATTGAGCGAACCTGAGTTGACTCCCGACTATTCCTGAAATAAATTTTCGTGTCATTTATTCCTCGAAACGATAGGTCAGCTGATTGTTGAAATCCAATCCTGGCGACAAAACTTTTCAGCACTCCCACGTATACTTAAAGGTTTTCCCTTTCACAACATTAGCGTATAGCACTTGGACGCCCAATTGATACAAAAAGTTTATAATTACTTATCAATCAATACGAATACCATTTGCTTAATCCCGATTACAATTGGATATTTTATTTACAAACAGCAGTATGATTGTATAAAAGGTGTTTTTGATAATTTAAACATTCGTAAGATTAAATGTAGTAACCTAACTAAAGTAACAAACTTTATACCACTGGACTTAAAACTAAATACTTGTAATAGAATAACAGCTATAACACAATAAACAAATGATAATCATACCCCGTATTTCCAGAGCGCTCAGTGCACTCAATTAGCATACTCGCTCGATGCCGCTAGTAATATACCTGTAACCGTAATTTATGACATTGATAGTCATGGTAAGACTTATTCGACATTGAGCTTTAAGCTCAAGCTTTTAAACATAAAAATACCGAAAGTTGATAACGACTTGGCCAATCCACTCACTCGTGAAAAGCACGAAATTCCAAGATTATGTACAAAAAGTCTTGGTCACAAAGTCTATTGAAAGGAGTCTTAACTGAAAGAATACGAATGCATAATAACTTTTAATTTGGATTTGCAGTATGATATAATGAAATATTTTTCACGATGTGGCTATTCTTCGATTCAGACGGGATTAATTATAACAAATTGGAATAACTTGCCAATAAAGCATTCCACCTGTCCTACAAATAATGGCAGTCTGAGACTTATTGTCAACTTATAACGTATAATGATTGTGGGACAGTTAATTATAGTAGCACCAGCCCAGTATCAACTATTATATAAATGCCATATTAAATGTCTGCATGCGAAATGGATTTATTTTTTGTGCCAGAAGTTGAATCACAAAGGCTGGCGAGCACCTCGTTATGAATGCAATAGAAGAACAAAGGCCGTCTATCGATTGGTGCATAAAATTTTAAAATTCATGCGTAACGTACTGCATTAAATCGAACATTGAAAAAGATGTACTATTTTATCTAACAATTCAACAAGGAGATATTTTCATTTTCATATTTGGTAATTCTGAATATGTTTGTGGAACTGAAGTTGCACACATAATATTAGATTTTCATTCAGGCATTACCTTTCTGCAAAAATCTGTTTGTGGCGTCTAACACGTCACTAGGATAGAGGCGAATATTCTTCAATTCAATGATAGTATCCGATCGTAAAGACGTAAAATCCAAGACTTTCAACTTACAACGTCAGCACCTTTTTAATTTTGAAATATCAGCTCTATCATACTTTTGACCTTGAACGCTATAAACCATCTTCGTTTATTTTTCAACAAACTTATTAGGATAAACTACTTTCAACATTCTTTGTGTCATGTTGTCAACCTTGTTGAGCGTCTCAGGCTTAATACGATCCATACGCATGAGAATAATGTTTATGGGTTTGTGTGCCGCATTATAGAAATCGATAATTAATTATCTGCAGTCCACGTAGAAAACGAAAGGTAATACCATTAATATGAATAATTATCTTTCACAAATGATCGCATATGAAACTACGATCATTCAACTCGGCAAGTTCTCGATTCACAAAATGTAGTGCAACGCTGTAAGTATTTGCCTATTTAAATAGCATACCATGCTCGTTCTACACCAAGGAATTCCATCAATCCCTACTCAACATCCAATATGAAGATTCTAACACTATTCCTCGCTCTCAATGCAATAATTTTTGCTTCCGCTACGCCATCTCAGCTGCAAAGTAGACGACTTCACGTATCTTAAAGCAAGGAACCTTGTTGGCAATGTTGGGGCAATTTCCTTTTTGACAACGAAAAACGTTAGTACTTGTAGTGATCCAACCTATGCTCCATGTCCCGATGGTATTTATTGTTGTCCTGTAGGCGCGAAATGCGTACCTGGCGGAAAATGCGATGTGCACTGCACTAGCCAAGATATACCTTGTGGTATCAATGGTTGTTGCTTCTCTTACCAAATTTGTCAATCTGACTTCACATGTGCTGTCGGTGGTGGTGGTGGTGGTGGTAGTGGTGGTGGTGGTGGTAGTGGTGGTGGTGGTGGAGGCACTAGCAGTATTAGCAGCAGCACCAGCAGTACTAGCAGCACCAGCAGTACTAGCAGTATTAGCAGCACAACCAGCAGTATTGGTAGCAGTACCAGCAGTACTGGTAGCGGCGGTCCTGTTGTTACTATTGTCACCAGCGACACTTTTAAAACACAGATACAATTATCTACTAAGCTTCTAACAATGACTGTTGTTCTAATTTATGTATTCAGCCATATGGGCATCTTGTAGTAATATTATATTTATTAAGTTATCAATATAATCATTTTTTATACAGCATAGTTGATAGTGTAGACATGACGACTCGGTATCATAAATAACTAGTGAACTTATATATGGCATGAAAAACTTGTGCGTGAAATAAGTAATCGATTCTATATAATAATTATTCCAACTCACAATCAGAAAACGACTTACTGGAAAGCCATTAAACATTTAATGTTTTTGGTATTTGGTGGTTCAATTTCTTTTGGCATGTTTTGAATAAATTATATAACTTTGAGTATACTAATACTAGGAAAACGGAAACCGTTAAAAAGTCCGTCAGTATTATTGTTCACGTGTTGTTAAAAATATGACAGAACCAATGGGGTAAACGTATAGGTGAAAAGTCCCTCGCGATAGTAAACGTATAGGTAACGTAGGTGGATGAGGAATCAGAAAGTTCTTCGGATAATTAGAGCCGTCTTATAAGGGGTGATAAGCACGGTTAGTTTTTTTTTTGTCCTCTGCAAATTTTTTGGGCAGACTAAATCTAAGCAGTCAGGGTATTATTGTAACGAAAGCTTCACTAATAAATTGTTCCCAACTCGACAGTGTGGCGTAGTTTGTAAAAATGTCAGCGCTTGGCGGAAAGGCTTATGCGTATAGGTCGAGATTAATTTAATATCCATAACATTTTTGGTTGGAATGCTGACGTAATAATATTTGTCTGCTATTTCGTACCATATCGTCGAAAGTAGAATGCTTTGGCACAGTAAAACAAACTATGCATAAATAAGCAACTTGATTCTATCTAAAAACAAAATTTGATGCAATGAAACATTGGTATAATCAAGTTTGATTTATCCAGAATTTGTTGATATCCAGTTTCACAGTGTATTAAATAGTATACAAATCGACCATCCATGAGTTTTAATCAGTTCCAGTTTCCACTTGCTACAAAGCAATGACGGCTTCAATACTTATTAAAGACTCAACCATATCAAGCACGATCATATTTTGCTGAAAATTAGAACTCGTAAAAGATACTAAGACCTCAGAATGTTAGCTTCTCAGAATATTGTCTACACGATCATTAAAACGCTTCGATGTCGCTAAATAATGTTTATAATATTAGCAGCTAAGTAGGTTTCAAGCCATCGTTAAATATATTTAGTTAAATTATAATATAGTGAGTGTGTGCTTTCTGAATCTAACTACTGTGTTTCTAACAATTAATGCTCATAGAAAAAAGATAAAGATACTTTGTACGATGTAGTTGTGCTGGCATCGATCTTGTTAAATATCGAATTCTGTAGACATGGTTTAATTACGGATTACGAAAATGGATAGTGGCTCCTCGTAACCCAACCCGTTGAGTGATCGCTAGGCTACATACCGTTGTGAGCTTTATTATACTTTACTTAGAAAGTTTTGAAAATTAAATAATGAACTAAGACAGTCCTTCGCATGATATAAATTTTCTTTGACCCTCAATTTAATATCAAACGAAGCTATTTCAGTGAAGGACGGCGATCTATTTCAACAGATATTATGATGGCAAGGGATTTATATCAACTTTGTCAGTTTTCACCGAAAACACTATATTGTGACGATAAACATTCACATGTTCAAATCACATAATCGCATGGTCGATTGTGTGACGAATCGGGGTAAAACGTTTTACTTTGGCCCCGCAAAACTGATTTGCTGCACATGTCAACCCAAACTTGACTTTGAGTCCATATGATTTTGAGTTTCCAATTAGATATGCCGACGTGCGTGGGATAGTCAAGGTTTAAGAGAAGTATCGCCATTAAGTTTGATCTATATAATATTTTTAATCTCCTTTATACGAAACTACATTTTTTATCACTGCACAATTGACGTTTTTACAATTTGATAGAAATGGTTTATTTATTTGATCCGCCCGCATTTTTTATCCTCTTTAGAGAAACCATTGAATACTCTATAATTCTCGCTGTGCTTCTCAGTTTTATCAATAAAATTGTCCCGGAAGACAATCATGAGCTGAGAAAGACAATGAGAAGACAGATATGGATTGGCACTGCTGCCGCCCTTGTCCTCATTGTTGTCATTGGTGTTGTCTTTATCTCTATTTTTTATACCGTTGCTTCCAATCTTTGGGAAAATAGCGAAGACATTTGGGGTAAGTATATGTACAGTATATATGGCTTTATTCGTAGATTCGAGGACAAATCATAGTACTTTTGTTAAACTATAACTCTATAATGTAGAGGGAATTTTTTCACTGTTTGCTGCCGTTGTTACCTTTATAATGGCATTTGGCATGATAAAAGCCAATCAATGGAAAACCAAATGGGAAGGCAAATTGAAGGAAGCTACTGAAAAATATCTCGATAAACACCAAAAGGGGGAAAAGTGGGCTTTGATCATTCTCGCGTTTACAGTTGTCGCCAAAGAAGGTCTCGAAGCCTTTGTGTTTATCGCTGGAGTAAGTTATTGTGATAAGATATTCATGAAAACGCCACGGCCACACTGATAATTCAAACTATTTTTGTAGATTGGTTTCAACAGACCAGCGTATAGTCTTCCTATACCCGTTATTACTGGAACTCTTGCTGGGCTTGTCGTTGGTTACGCTATCTACAAAGGATCGAATGTCATGTCTATGAATATCTTCTTTATGATCATGACTACGTTTTTGTTTTTTATTTCTGCTGGATTATTTACAACGTCTGTGCACGCATTTGTTGAAGCGACGGAGGGGGATGATGATGAGGGTGACGGTGACGAAATTGTCTTGTGGAATTTAAACTGCTGTAATGAGGACACAAACCGTGGTTGGGAAATCGCCAACGCATTGTTTGGTTGGAGACATATAGCTACATTGGACACAACGCTTGCGTATTGTGCAGCGTGGATAGCTATATTCTCTGGGTTGATCTTTGTTCATTACAAGGACAAAAGACAACGCGCGCGGGTTGAAAAGGCTGTAATCAATGATGTCGATAAAGAATTTGATTTATCACCATAAGTTTTTATGCCGTTATAATAATAATTTAATCCTTGACTGATGATTTGTTCTATCGATTATAGTTATATGCAGAGACTACAGTGCCTTTTTTAATATGTACTATTTAATCTAGTAGTAATTATAGTAATAGATTAATTGTATTTCGCAAAAGCGTTATTATTAGAACTGTTGATATTATCGGCTGGTTCTAAGTATAGATGAATAATGCATAATATTACTGTTGGTTCAATTAGTACCAAACATTAAAACAATTAATTAGTTTAAGAATTTAGTGCTTTGCTATTAAGCTTTTAACAGGTTATATTTGACGTAACCAAATTTTCAATAGGGGCTTTGCAGATGGTAAACGGAATTATTACAACTTGCAGAACGTGCATATACCTAATGTTCGCATATGTTTCTTCTTCTACCAATGAAACTACTCTCGGTAGCTTGTAGGTACAATTGAAAATAACGCGCGTTTATGGACAATTTATTAGCAATGTATTTTGCCAGCCGAAAATTGACGGACAAGATTAGTTTCTCCCGATAGCGGAATCTGCGTTTTGCACGTCACTACCGAGGCGGGGATATTGCTATTCGATATATGGGAAATATAATTTGAAACGATACTCTAATAGTAAAATGTAAAATTAGTGAGTATGAAATTTAAAATGCTAGCGATGGTGTTGGCTAGCATTTCTACCGTTTCACTAACCAGACTAATTATATTACGACGTTTTAGCTAGATTGATTAATTATCGCTGACAGCATTTTCGTCTAAAAAAGCGGCCAATTTTGCTGGAGTCGTAGTATTCGCCTGATTTGGCATTATTACCGTTATATTGGGCAATGCTTCGGAGAATAGTGTTCTAAGAAAAATACGAACTTATTGATCTGACAGCTGGAAGAGAATTATTTTCAAGAGACAAAACGACAAAGAATTGTGAGACTTATTGGTGGCAAACATATCTCTTATGAGTTGGACTAACCAATGATAAGAGAATATGAAGATAATCAATAATGTTTGAATTAGAAATTGCCATGTAAACAAAGTGTGTTTACTGCGTTCATTAAAAACAACAAACTTTATTAAAATTGGAAGCAATTCTTCGTGGACCTTATTGGCAGTAAATATAATGAATTTTGACAACACATGATTGAACCAATTAGCGAATTATTATTTACATTTCCAAGGCTAAAAAATCATTCTAATCAAAATTGCACATCATAGACTATCTACATGGCTACAATGACTCTTCCTGACCGCTTTATTCAGTGCAAATATAGAATCTATACAAATGTCGCAGCTATATTTGCAAACCCCAATATAAACGTACACGGACTTGAGATTCAGCTCTACATTAGGCTTGGCTTTTCCAATAATATTAAACTATTCGAATTGACGCTTTTATTTAGGGCTTGCTCTGTTCACAGAATTTGCCTATCTCACCGACATTGTTAGGGGCACAGTTCAATATTAATCGTTAATAACAGTTTACACTTTAGTAGTCAAGCTAGGTTTAACATACATTTATTACCGATTAGATCAGAGGTGCTTAATTAGTATGGATGGTTGACTAAAGTATTACACGCGGCGTGTTTAGCGATAGTTATTTGCCATCTAGATTCTAAAATAGTTATTTTGTGGCAGAAAATTTAATACAAAGAAACGATATCCTACACCCGGATTTGGTCGAAATTCCAGCGGACTAAGGGCAATACTTTACGACAGAGAACAAATAAACTTAAGATCAATATATATATATATACTATCTGGCTTTCGGCATGGCTGGAATTGCGCGATCTGTTGTTGTATAATAGTATGACTAAGGATTTTTGCAGGAGGAGAAAAATGTAGCCGTTATAGATAAACTTTACTCTCATGCCGAACGTCAAGTAGACAATAATAGCATTTGATATAAAAAACAACTCAATGTATAACTAATTTTTATATGTTAACAAGTTTGTATAAATTCAAAATTTATTATATCGTGTTATCAAAATATTTGCTGTGTTATAGCAAGGACTTTTTAAGTAATTCTAACAATTTTTGATTTAGCGTTAGACTGTTTGTCGACTCCTTTTTGATGTAATTCTGCCGCTTTGTCCAGGTTCTTTTCTACTCCATCTCCATTTTTATAACATTGAGCAAGATGAAATAGAGCATTAATATGACCTTGATCAGCAGCTTTCTGAAACAACTCAGCAGCCTTTTCCAAATTTTTCCCTACACCCTCTCCATTCTTGTAGCATGAGGCAAGATTGAATTGTGCATCAACATAACCCTGGTCAGCTGCTTTTTGATACAACTCAAATGCTTTACTCATATTCTTTTCTAATTTTCCCTCAGTCTCATAACACTTGGCAAGACCATTCTGTGCACCAGCATGACCTTGGTTTGCTGCTTTTTGATATAATTCAACTGCTTTATCTGAGTCTTTTTCTACCATTTCTCCATTCTCATAACAGACAGCAAGTCTGTATTGTGCATTAACATTGCCTCGATTTGCTGCTTTTTGATACAATTCAATAGCTTTCTCCAAATCTTTCTGTACTGTTTCTCCTCTCTCATAATAAACAGCAAGACTGTATTGGGCAAAAGCATTGCGGCGCTTGGCTGCCTTCTCATATAATTCTATTGCTTTCTTTAAATCTTTCATCACTCCTGTCCCATTCTCATAACATAATGCAAGATTACATTGTGCCTTGGTATAACCTTGATTAGCTGCTTTTCGAAAAAACCAAATTGCTTTTTCTAAATTCTTTTGTACTCCCATTCCATTCTTATAACACAGTGCAAGATGGTACTGTGCATTGTCAATACCCTGATCAGCAGCTTTCTGATAAAACTCAAATGCTCTTCTAAAATCTTTCTCCACACCATCTCCTTTTTCATAACACAAAGCAAGTGCACTCTGTGCACGTGCATTGCCTTGAGCAGCTGCATATCCATATAACTCAAATGCTTTCTTTAGGTCTTTTTCTACACCTTCTCCATTTTCATAACAAATGGCAAGATTATACATTGCATTAGTATTGCCCCGAACTGCTGCCTTTTCATATAACTTGGCTGCTTTAACTAAGTCTTTCTCTACACCTTCTCCATTTTCATAACACAAACCCAGATTTATTTGTGCCTTGGCATGACCTTTATCAGCTGCCATTTGATAAAATTTAACTGCCTTTTTTAGATCTTTTTCCGTTCCTCTTCCCTTTTTGTAACAAATAGCAAGATTATATTGTGCAACAGAATAACCCTGATCAGCAGCTTTTTGATACAATTCAAATGCTTTTTGTATGTTTTTTTCTACCACCTTCCCATCTTCATAATATACAGCAAGGCAATTTTGTGCATTTGCAATCCCCTGATCAGCTGCCTTAGTGTATAATTCAATTGCTTTGTTCAGATCTTTTTCCACTTCATCACCATCTTCATAAAAACCAGCAAGATTGTACTGTGCATATGCATCACCTTGATTGGCTGCTTTTTGATATAGCTCAACTGCTTTTTTCATGTCTTGAGCAACCACTTCTCCTTTTACATAACATGCAGCAAGATGGTTTTGTGCATCTGCATATCCATGTTCAGCAGCTTCTTGATACAGTTTAATTGCTTTGTCCAAATTTTTTTCTAACCCTTCACTATTCTCATAGTACATTGCAAGGTCATATAATGCTTTTAATTTGTGATTAGTATTTGTATTGGCTGTATCAGTATTGAGTTGACTTTTAAGCTGTTCAGATAATAGGTTTAACCATCTGTATACACCTTCAGCAGATGGTCTTTTATTAGGGTCTTCATCCCAACACTTTGAATATAATTCAACATATTCATCAGGAGTTCCAAGAAAAGGTTCCTCATGTGTGCCAGTATACCAATACAGATAGAAGTCATCATATGTATATAGTCCTTCACAAGGAGGTTTTCCACTAGAAATTTCCCAGAGAAGCACTCCAAGACTGTAGATATCAGATTTCTTTCCTGGTACATATTCACCTTCTGATGTAATAATTTTTGGATCAATATATGCAAGGGTGCCTTCATGTTCTAATGCAGTATTTTGTTTATATGGTCCAATATCTGTATTATTATGTTAGAGACAATGAATAGTTCAATATTCTGTCTGTATTAATAAATTAAGCACCAAGTTATTCAAAATATTTTTACCTTCTGTTGATATTTTTAAGTGGTCTTCTATTAGAGTCTTTATTTCAGACTTCTGAACATATTTTAATGTACTTTTTGAATGCTCCCGAAAAATAGACATCATGTGTTTAAAATGGTCTATTATGAAAAATTATCAATACTCAGTATATCTTACTTTCTACTAAATTACTCTCAATATTAATCCAAGCATTGTTGAAAAGTCTTTGGATAATTACCTTTATGCTCTGATATAGACATGCCTTGTTCTAGTAAAGTTGATAACCCAAAATCTGTTATTTGGGCCACACCTGAATGAATAAGGATGTTTTTTGAAGACTAAATAATTGGGAACACAAACATCAAGTGAATATTAGAGCAAACATATGAGGCACAGTTAATTTTTAAATTGCAATAGAAATATAGTTAATATCATACCAAATCTCTATGGATAATATTACATTCATGCAGACATTTTAACCCTCTTGCAATATCTAAGCCTAGTTTATACTTGTCTTCCCAAGTTAAATCGGAGAAATGTTCTTTCAGGTGATTTTGCAGAGTTTCACCATCAGCAAATTCAAGGACCATCAGATACATATCATTGATATCTGTCACAGCACAAAACAATTATAAAGACTGGAAGTTTGTTAAGAAATTATAATCAATCAAACTGACATACCTTTGCTTAGGCCTAAAAATTTAACAATATTTCGGTGATCGCCAATCTTCTTATGGTTTATCAGCTGTTATATCATAAATTTACAACATTAGAGTTAGCTTTTGATAACTACAAGCTATTGGAATACTACCTCTTTGGCAAAACTTTTATACAAGTTTTCATAATCGTCAGCATTATTTTCAGGCAAAAACAGCGCCTTCATTGCGATACATTTTCCAGAGCTTTTTAATTGAGCCTTATAGACCGTTCCATATCCACCACTCCCGATGAGTGTGCGGTCTTTAATTTCACTCTCTGGATAAAAATCGATCGCTCCATGTTGAACAATCTCATCCAAGTATTCCTTAGCAGTTTTGGAACTAATAAAGTCGGTAATATCGGGAATATCGGGAATATCGACGGATTGCATGTTTCGAAGTACTTAAAATTCAAAGTATTTCTCGTGCCTATTTGTAATAATAGTCTTGTCAAGTAAGTGCTCCGCTAAAGTTGAGATTCGAAAAGACGAACAATGCATTTATGTGGAATACTGTTTCACCTGCGCGATTATTGAACCTATGATAATCAAGCAAATTTGAAACCAGGGGTTTGTAGCACATTTTGTATTTCAGGCTGCAGTACGTTACTCAAAGAAAACGACTATAATAATTATAGTATGTTGTGACACGAACAATTGTGTAATAGCAACACGAATGTATCAATTACCGACCTCAGGTCTGCTTATTTGAAAGGAAACCATTGCTTAAAAGCCGGTTAACCAAATAAGGCTTCCAGATTTATAACAAAAGTCCGGTACTGTGCCTATAAAGAAAACCTAATATTACCCAGCAGGCTCATAAAAGTTCTGTAAAACCTAATAATCTGGTGAAATCGGACGCACGAAGACTACAATACCCAAAAAGAATTTTCGTTATCGTATAAATCAATTGATCTTTGAATAGTTATTTATCAATTATAGGTAAACACTTTTAAATTTTTAAACGTCATCTGTTTATCAAGAAGAACAAAATGGAGTTTTTTGTATTTTGAATAATTATGTAACGTCAATAATTTGATTCCCACCTACAAGCAACGTGAACGTAAATGATTAAGTATAAGTGTGCCAACTAGAATACCTTAATACTACCAATAAGAACTATCACTATGCAACCATGAGAACCTAGTCATGCCGTTCTTTTTTGAAGTTAGTTGCTTATTGCTATCCATAGAGCTTTGGGTATTGGACATCAGGTATAAAAATCTCTGAAACTGTTGAATATGCCAGACAGATTATTATTAAATGCGTTGCGATCCGATCGATACCGATTACAGATACAAATTAGAGATAATAAAACAATCTTAAAGTGCAGGTTTAATCTACGTATATGGAATAACTGTTTAATAAACAGCACAATTATTAGCAACAATTCAACGCCACGCATTTATAATTAATAACACTATGGCACATTTGCACGTAAACCTATCGATAACTATCTTCTTGAGTACAACTCTCGTAGTAGGTTCTAACAAATCTGCTACATGCGCGCGCGTAGTGTTATATCTGATATGTCTGTCAATTAAGATTGAAGTATCACAACGTTTCGACCTTTCATAAACATTTGCGGTCAGAATTATTAGGTAAAAGTGGAAAAGATTGCTCTTTGTTTTTTCTTTATCAATAATTGCACTCGCAATTTCCAACAGCCGTTAGAGTAATAAGTCTAAAGTTCAAGTTGGCTATTTAAATAATTTGCTACAACGCTGTTCAAAATATTTACTCTCACAAATTGTGCCAATAATTTGAATATACACGTTGGTTGCACCACAAGTGCCAAGAACAAGTAATAATAATTTGGCAGGACAAGTCGGATAGTTTCAACATTAACATTCAATTTTTCAAACATTAATACGTTAACACGATAACTATATAATAACAGCTATATAAGGTAAGAATATTTAAAAAAAAATTTGTAGATAATTAAGTGGTCGCAAGAACCTGCTAGTACTAATTGCAAGGAAATAAATTTCCAAGTTGCAAAAACCCAATGTTTAAACGACGCGTTCAATACAACAAGCTTGTTTGAAATTTACCACACTGTTGATATTAAATTTTCCAAAGCCGTTTATTTATAACTATAATGAAGAGAGATGAAATTTGAAAAAAAAAGACCGAGTAAAATGCGATAACTAAAACGTATCATTTACACCCAAACGTCTCTACATGCTGTTCACTGTAATAATCCAACTCGTACTTTGAAACCCTTTTAATCTATTTGGACTATATGTTACTATTAAATACCATATGTTTACGCTGCTTATCGGGCCGGGAAATAAATTTTATAACAAGCAATAGCTCCGTAGTTAGTTCAACACTATCTTGAAATTTTTTGTTTAGAAAACGTTGATCTTTGTCGGTTACGATTAACGGAACAAACCGGAATGTACAAGTTGTGTGTCCCGGTTTATTCATCGCCGGTGTCAATAATGAAGTTTTATTATTGGTTCAGGCATCATTTGTCGCTATAGTACAGTAGTACTAAAGTTATACTGATCGGAGGCTTGAATTATCATTATACTGAAAAGATACATAGTCAAGCTGCTTACAACAAACTCGACGGACTGAACAATTGTGCTATATCCGGCGAAAGGGAGATCGAATAGTCTAAGAAATTGTATGTGCATAGTGAAAGTAAGATTTCTAGATGAAGCTATATAACCAGACTGGAGAAAATCTTGGTTATAAATAGATTTATTACATAGTTTTCTGACTGTGTATTCGTAACACTCAATCGCTATCACACAAACTTCCGCATACGGGAAATTTCCATCTACATCCGTAACACGAAAACTTTGCTACGGTAAAATCTGGGATATCGTTAGTTTAGTATTATTAGGTAAGTGTCACATCGGAATTTACTGCGTCTGTGTACGTATCTCCAATACTTTCTCCAAGTTGCTGGAACCTTCTACTCGCGTGGGGTAACACTGGTAACACTGCTACATCATCTACTCCGATAGAACATTATGGAACTTTTTCATTATTACACGTAGCGTCTATATATAAAGACGTATGAGTTTCCATTCAAAAATATTTCTTCTCACTAAACGCACTTATCTCTCTTAACAAACAACTACTCGAACCGTCTCGGTCTCATTCGCCACAGTCTTGTCAGTAAACCACGCTTTTACGAAGAGACACGAAGTAACCATACAAGATAAAAAAAAATATGGCAGAAGCGAAGCCTGAAGTTGAACAGTTTGCCTTCCAAGCTGAGATTTCTCAGCTTATGAGTATTATCATCAATACCTTTTACTCAAACAAGGAGTAAGTACATACATGTAGATTTTCTGGTTGTGGGGGGAAATATAGTGACAAGCACGAATGTTAGACTTCGATATACCCAACACGAGAAACTGTTCTAAATTTCTTATTTACGCTCAGGATTTTCCTTCGTGAATTAATATCAAATGCATCCGATGCCCTCGATAAGTTTCGGTACCAATCACTCTTAGATTCCTCAAAGCTTGAGACTGGTAGTGAACTGTATATTCGGATAGTCCCTGACAAAGAAAATAAGACTCTTACACTTCGGGATACTGGTATTGGCATGACAAAGGTAATGTGTGATTGATAGGAAGGAAGATTTTGTGCACGTCTGCTGCATACACTAATCTCATTTATTTATTCATTAAAGGCTGATCTTGTGAATAATCTCGGTACAATCGCCCGCTCTGGCACCAAAACGTTTATGGAAGCACTTCAGACCGGTGCTGACATATCTATGATCGGTCAATTTGGTGTCGGTTTCTATTCAGCCTACTTAGTCGCAGACAAAGTGAAAGTCACGACAAAACATAATGATGATGAACAATACATATGGGAATCAGCTGCTGGTGGTTCCTTCACCATTACACGTGATACTGAAGGCGAATCTCTTGGACGTGGAACTTCAATCACATTGTTCCTCAAAGAAGACCAGTTGGAATACCTTGAAGAAAAACGTATTAAAGAAGTTGTCAAAAGGCATTCAGAATTCATCGGTTATCCAATCCAGCTTGAGGTTGAGAAAGAGGTCGAGGTAGAAGAAAATGAAGAAGTTGAAGAGGAAGAGGTGGCAGAAGGTGAAGATAAGAAGACTACCGTTAAAGAAGATAAGCCAAAAACAAAAAAGACGGTCAAAGAACTTGAAGTCTTGAATACGACGAAGCCGCTTTGGACTCGTAACCCCGAAGATATTACTAACGAAGAGTATGCGTCATTCTACAAGTCGATCTCGAACGATTGGGAAGATCACCTCGCCGTTAAGCACTTCTCCGTGGAAGGTCAACTTGAATTCCGTTCCGTCCTCTTTGTACCTCGGCGTGCACCATTCGATCTCTTTGAAACCAAGAAGAAACGCAATAACATCAAATTATACGTTCGACGTGTGTTCATTATGGATGATTGTGAAGAACTAATCCCAGAATATCTGAATTTTGTTAAGGGTATAGTTGACTCTGAAGATCTGCCACTCAATATTTCACGTGAGACGCTTCAGCAGAACAAGATCTTAAAGGTCATTCGTAAGAACCTCATCAAGAAATGTATAGAGCTCTTCTTTGAAATTGCCGAGGACAAGGAACAATTCAGCAAGTTCTACGAAGCATTTTGCAAGAACATTAAACTAGCCGTCCATGAGGATAAGACTAACATGACCAAATTCGCCGAATTGCTCAGATTCCATTCTACCAAATCTGGTGATGAGATGACTTCGCTTAAGGATTATGTTACTCGTATGCCCGAGAAACAGAAGAACATTTACTACATCACCGGCGAAAATCGTCAGGCCGTAGAGAATTCTCCGTTTACCGAAGTGTTGAAGAAACGTGGATTTGAGGTGTTGCTCATGACTGATCCACTTGATGAATACGCCATGAATGCACTCAAAGAATTCGAGGGCAAGAAGACGGTTAACATTACAAAGGAGGGGCTCGATCTTGGTGAAGATGAAGAAGAGAAGAAGAAACGTGAAGAGGAGGAGAAGCAATATGAGCCTTTGTGCAAGGTGATCAAGGAAATCCTCAACGACAAAGTTGAAAAGGTGACTATTAAATGGTTATGTTGCGCGAATCTCTTTTTGTGTAATATCTAACAGTATTCTCTTATAGGTTACTGTTTCCAACCGTATCTTAGAATCCCCGTGTGTGCTCGTAACGGGCCAATATGGTTGGTCAGCGAACTTCGAACGCATCATGAAAGCTCAAGCCCTCCGTGACACAAGTATGGCTTCCTACATGGCCTCGAAGAAGATTATGGAAATCAATCCACGTCACGCAATCGTCAAGTCGCTCAAAGCCAAAGTCGAGCTAGACAAGAATGATAAGACTGTACGAGACCTCACGTGGTTATTGTACGAGACTTCTCTGCTGCAGTCCGGTTTCACACTTGAAGAGGCTTCATCGTTTAGCAGTAGGATCTACAAGATGATTAAACTCGGCTTGGATATTTCGGATGAAGATGAGCCTGAGGCTGATGACAAGGAAGAACTACCAGAGTTGCAAGAGACTGGCGAAACATCGATGATGGAAGAGATAGGTATGTAAAACGACGCTTTGTTTTTCAATTATTTCCGTCACTGACGTTTCGCTAATACGATCCATTCTATTGTTTTATTCGCAGATTAAATTGCCACGGGTTTAAATAATTAGAAAAAGTATACTAATGGTTTGTTAGCGCTGGGGTTGTGTAGCATTGTATAAAGACATAATCTATATATAAATAAAACAACTCTCTGAATATAAATAAATTCAAAGATGGCAATAACATTGACACATGCTTACAATTGTCAATTATGCATAAATCAAGTGTTATGAGCGTGTTGCCGAGTATGATATTCTTTCTGTCATCTGCGATTGTTTAATACTTTTATTCCGCGTTCATCAATCTGGTGATTGGTCAATGATGTGATGCATATGACGGGAAATGTTCATGCTATGATTATGATAATTCAATTTCAAGGAGAACCCACGTTGTCAAGATCAGTAATAGTAGGATGAGAGAAACAATTACAGAATTTGCGCGTTAGGCACCACCGAAATTTCATGGGTTTATAATGAACGCGAAACAACTAAGCTCCAGAGTTGGCGATGACGTGATGAGTCAGAAGATTATCGGAAGTCGAAGAGGAGGATCGCTTGTTGCCGGTATAGACTTATACGATCTGTTAGAGGCTCGATTAGAACACGGATATAGGACTTGGCCATTCTTATGGAAGAGCTTGACGCTCTATTAGAACTAGCATGGCTTCCTTATAAGAGGACGGATATGAACCAAGTTTCATTGTTTCAACTAAGAATTTTACGGTACGCCTACAAAGTTGTGCCATTAAATATATATTAGTGCGATCTCGCAAAATCGTGTATCGCAGTATGAAGTCATCAATAAAACATTACTCACTACTTTGTTTATTCGTGGTTACTAGGCAAAACATATTCTTTCCCGGCCCGGGAAGAAGAAATATTTAGTTCTGAGGAAGTACAATGCGATGGCCGGCTTACTTAAGCGTTTGGTTATGGGAATGTGCCAAATCTTTCATCAGTTGTAGCAGCGTCGCGCTTCGTCTTCTATTTCAATACAGATGATCTCTAAGGATTACGAACATTTTCCCATCGAATGATCGTTCCGGTGGGATTATAGCAACAGTCGTTCATCTTCATATACATTTCCAGAGAAAGTTACCTTGCCGCCGCATTAGGGGAGCGCATTTTGCATGGACTATTCGACATTTAAAAACTGCTTTCCGCCTGCCGAGAATTTCTCGAATAAGATTTCTCCGCGCTCTCTGCATGTTGGAAGCAAACCACACACTAATAATTATAGCCAAGATGCTCCAGTAAAAAAATAAGAGACATTACAAGGATTCGACAGTTAGTCATCAGATAATAAACATGTGCATGATTAGGATGATTAGGATGAGGTATGACTTGCCGTACGATTTAGGTTTGTTCTCCATAATCTTTTCCCTAACCTGATGTCACGTTACTAGATGAACAAAACCATTATTATTTTTCGGTGGATTCACAATGGCCATTTAAAGTTGTTGTGTTACAAACGATCAGCGGATTGTTCATTCAAAAACGTCTGTTGATCCCGGCGAGTGTACATTTCGTCCCTCGAGTAAGTTACAGTAGTAAAATGGCAGACATAAGCAACAGTAATGAGACGGCTACTGAACGAGAATTGAATGAAAGTGTCGAAATGAAACCAGATGGAACTGATAAGACAGAGGGTAATGATGAAAGTATGTGTTGGGGGAGCTTTATGCTGAAGAATGTTATTTTGTTATTAGAACAGTTTCCCACAGGATCGCGGAGATTTATAAACGCGCTCTGACGTCTTTCTATTATTGAATTGTCATCATTTAGCTTCTCCTAGTCCACAAACTCTTGACTCGTCTTTGACTGATCCTTTGCCCTCGCCAGATGCGCCGACCGCTACAACGCCGCCGCCTTTATCGTCACAATCAGTTAAGGAAACCGAGCAAGTGTCGCAGCCTTCAGTGCAATCTCAAGAATTGAAGCAATCTGTTGAGCAGGATAGTCCCGGTGTCAGTAGTACTTCATCTGAAGTCCCTCCTACGGTAGTTGCAGACAAACCACTTCCACCCATTCCTCAAACCCAGTCCCTTGAACCTACATCTCCCGCAACAACATACCCCCCAACACAAGCACACTCATCCCCTCAATCTCCGAACCTGCCCTCAGACATTGAGTCCTCGATCCTAGACGCAACGCAATCTTCGATTAATTCATCTGCTGAACCTAAATCGCGAAAAACACCGGCTTCTCCATCTGAAAAAGCGAAGAAGAATTTTACTAGCGCTTTCACAGCCGTAAGAGGGTTTCTTGTGAAAAGTTCCAATATGGTTGTGGAGAAAATTAATCAAAAACTGGAGGAGATGGATGAAGAGATGCTGAAGGCCATGGAAGAGGAGGAGTTGCTTAAACAAGTGGAAAAAAATCAGATACCAAATGGGGAAATTGATGGAGGAGCTAAGGAGGTGCAGAATGGGCGAATCGTTACCGAAGAGGAGAATCCAAGCAGTGCTGTTGCATCAGGTGGCCTGGTAAAAGGAGACGTGAATGAAGATGATTATAAGAAAAAAAGAGAAGAGTTACTTGGACCTCCTACTCCTACGGCTACTAGTAACAAAAACAATATCAAGTATGCGACTGTTCCTTCTTCGTCCAAATCTGCAGCCAGAGCATCGCAACAGAATTCCACAAGGTCTGTCATTGCTGAGACTGCCGATGCATTGAATGAACGTGGAGAAAAACTGGGTCAGTTGAACGACAAGCTGGAGGACATGTCGAACAGTAGTAATGAATTTGCTAGATTGGCTAAACAACTAGCTGAAAAAGAGGCGAATAGGAAATGGTATCAATTATTTTAGAAGACGTTCTGTGGTCCTCATCTGTATAATTCATGTTTGACTCATAGTCGCTTGTTAATTGTATATTTATTGTTGATACGAAGTGTATTTATTTATTGGTTTATTAGGCATCTGCAAATTTATTTTCACGTATTGTTTATAGTGATTAGATTTCAATATGTGTGTCCAGGAGGTTAAATTATAAATACTTCGTCCGCGATAATCATGGCAAAATGGACAATGTGAAGATATAAATAAAGGATGTTAAGAATTGTGTAATCAAATATCTTTTCTTGTTGTAAAAGGAATTTAATCCCTCAATTATCGATAGCATTGACACGACAGTTCATAACTGGCAAATTTCGATGGATTTGTAGAACAATGACAATTTCCCAACTATGTGTAGTCACGAGAACCACATGATCATGCCTGCGTTAATACATCTCGTTAGTAGACAAAGTCATTCGCAAATATCAACAGTCCAATAACTCAGAATCCCCATAGATTTCTTTTCTCACACCGTCAATCGGAATTGAATATCTGATTACCTGTGTGTTTTGAACCTGCTTTTTATTTTTATTAAATGGTGTGGTGTAATGGCAAAACCATTGATCCTGATACACGTTCTTGATACACTTGCTGGGGTCATACCCCAAAATCAATTTTTCATGTGACCCCGTTGTTATTCGCAATATTATTGGTCTGAACAATTTTGATTAATCCCCCAATTCCCCAAATGGTTTACGCGCTCTCTTAACACATACTACGATGTCTTTGTCAGCCTGCCATTTGGCAGGCAAGAGCTGTTGAAGAATACATATGCAGACATAACCTCCTGAAGAACA